>OZ038391.1:56133548-56168390 GCA_964036045.1 Eutreptiella sp. 'Long Island Sound 2002' | reverse complement strand
CGATCTACAAGTTGGTGCAAAACTAAAACCATTGCAGACTGCCATTGTAATGCAGCATCATCGCTGCACGGTGAGTCTCACACTTCATCCGGCGCTGCCGCTCATCCCTGACCCACTTCAAGGACGAGAAAGCAACACTCCACGTCGCATGAAGTGGCAGGCACTGCCAATGCATGGTGTGCCACGACATATAATGGGGGGGGGGGGTCTCTGACATACCCTCCGACCAGTCCAGAATACGGTGATTTGCTGCGGACGCAATTGCGGGGAGCTTCCAGTACACGTCCCATTCAGCCCACAAGACATCACTACACTCCCCTTTGCTGAAGAGGCAGTCATATGTCTCAATCTCACTGCCCATCTCCATATGGGCCATCTGCTTGGAAAGCCATCCAGCAGAGACCCAATCGTGTTGCTTGTCCTGAATGAACTTGATGGACGTATGCAACGCCCTCAAAAACATGCACGTCCTCCATGGTATTGGGGACGAAAAAAAACAAAGGGAAAAATGGACAAGGAGAAGACCATGGAGGCACACTAACCCAGGTATAATGCTTGCACCTACAGCAACAACAAAAGCACTAGCATTGGAGCTTTGACATTCGAATCTCCTCCATTTTGCAGCAAAATATGAAGAAATTCTCCCATTTCCCCCCATTTCCCCCCATTTCCCCCCACTTCCCCCCATTTCCCCCCATTTTTCCTCTACTACATTACGCATTGGATGACCCTACCCCCCCCCCCCCCCCGGTGACCAGCCAAAAAGTGCATTTTTAGAGCTTTCACATGCAGGATTCACCCATTTTTCCACGAAGAACAAAGAAATTTGCCCATTCACCCCCATTTTCCCCCACTCTTCCTATGTTGCCCATTTTTCTCGATAGTGCACCGGTAATGCACCGGAAACGGGTGATTCTTGCCCTTGGGGCTAGGAGCAAGCTGAGGGTTGGGATGGCGTTAGAGTCAAGGTTGAGTTCAAGGATAGTGTTGGGGTGCTCCACCGCCTGGGCAGGGAGGGGTGCTACGTGCGCAAGGGGAAAAATTTTCGGGCGCCTTCCGCGCCACCATATGTATGGCCGGCAGCTATTGACCCTTGGTAACTAAGTGGGGCCCGGAGGGCAGGGAGGGGTGGGGGGGGGGGGGGGGTCGCGTACCACGAACTGAGGAGACGGCGTCCTCTTTTTGTAGAGCAGATCACTTGTGCTAAGGCTTCTCTTTGGTTGAATTGGTCTGGCAATTTTTTTTCACGAAATTTCAGCACCAATCTGAAAAACGAAAATTTACCCACGAATCCTCTACCGAAGCCCCCCCCCCCAGCCCCCCTCCGCTTGTGCTAAAAAGAAGCCGAAAAATTGCCCCCCTCACGCCGCATGTGTTGCGGCCCAGAATTACACTGAAACGCCTCCCAAGGTATGGCTGAAGGCTAGGGAGGGTGGGGATATGACCATTGACGCCGGAAGAGAAATGTTGTTGATGGTGGCCTACCCCCAGCCTTTGAAACATTTTTTGGCCCCACCATATATACCCCACGTGGTGATGGTTTTGAGGGATGGATATTGGGAACCCCCCCTCAGGGCGTTGCTTGAGCGGAGGGGGGACCCCCCCCCTCCGAAATGAACCATATCCACCAGGAATTGCAAAAATGCACCACACTGACCCATTCAGCATATACATTTGTCATAATGTCTGTAATCAATCATCTTTTTGGGTCCATACATTGTGCCCTCACCTGAACACCACCATGCAACACAAACAGGAAACACGGAGGAATGCTCATTGTTATCATATTGCTTGCTGAAGATCAATCAGAGTTCTCGACTCACCTGAGCTGGACTCACCAATATCATCCTCTTCTGAACTGCAGTCTTGTCGTGCCATTATGGCTGCTTGTCTTATAAACTCGCACAGAAGTACCCTTGGAGTGTTCAGAAAAAGTGTGGAACATGCTTTCTGTGCGACATTGTATGCCTCTTGCCTTTTCTTCCCAGTCCACCTATCTTGGAAGCGAAAATAAAGGGTCGCGTTTATAACGTCGTCGCGTTTTGCGCGGGGACATGATTGGACCGGGGTGCTAAAGAACGTACTTATGGGACACTGGGACATGGTGTTTGCAACAGGGGGAAGAAATGATACGAGTGGAGTGACCAAAGAATCAAAGAACCCTGCTGTAGGTGCGCCGAAGGCGCGGGAGGAAAAAAATTGGCCCAAACGAAAAAAAGGTTCCCAGAACCCTGATTCTCAGGTGAATTAGAGCGGAGGGGTGAGGGGGGAGGGATCCCCCCCACACCCCAGCCGGAATGAAAATTATAACGCCCTGGACCCCCCTACCCCCCAGGTATCACGAAGCCCACCTACACTGCGGAAGGGGGGTCGCGTTCAAGAGCACCCACCCATTCCTCCTGCCCCCCGCCCGTGGTAAAATTGCTCCTGGGAACAGCCAATCATGCACTTGCCGATGCAACATCACAGACTGCAGGCCCACCTCAAAGGGGCTTAATAAATCAATCCCGACCGTTAAGACAATGACATGGTCCCCGCAAAAAGCACATGGTCCAACAAAGAAATACCTCTTGCTCCACAAAGCAGAACACAGGCTTTTGCTTCTGCTTCTCCTTCCGCTGAGCCCGGCCGGATATTGGCCAATATTCCTCTCTGGTATAAAGGAAGCCCCCATGCTGTTCGCAAAGCAGTCTTTTGACTCTGCATGGGGGTGGGTACGGTTCGTTAGGATCATTTATGGCCTGCACCCACCGCTTCCAACAGACAACCCAGTGGTGTGGGACCAGCCACCTGTGACAACGAGGCAGCATCAGGCAGTAATCAGGGCACATTGCGCTGCCCTCGGGTGACAGGTGCACAGTGGGCACACAGTGTGCATCCTCTTAATTACACGGTATTTTACCCCTACGACCCCGGGGGGGGCAACCCCTCGGTTCTGGACGCCAACTACCCCCCCAACTAATTGTTGGCCGGAGGCCCCTTTGGGGGGGGGGGGGGCATTGGAGGGGGGGGGGTCCAGGTGGGGCAATTTGGGGTGTTGGGGGGGGGGGGGGCACAGGCTCCGCTTACCTCCCCTTGCCCTCCCTCTAACCATACCATCACCATAAACCTAACCCTAACCTTTGCAGCAACCTGGTTTGGCCATGCCAACCACGTTGATTGGGCTGAACAAGATCCCCCCAATTTCGTTCATGGCTGCTTTTGCCACATCATTGCTCTCCATTTTGGACCCCAACACTCACTTAGGGCTAGGGTTAGGGTTAGGGTCACCGAGCTGGTGGAACCAGTCTTGGTTTTATAACCCTTTTTAGGGTCTAGGGTGGACCTACCAGGTTTAGCAGCAGCAGCAGCAAGCAGCAAGCAGCAGCACGCGCGAAATGGGTAAAAATCAGAACTCCGTCATGGGGGTTCAGATTCGGGTGAAATTTTGGTGGATGATAGCTATGGGTGTGAAGTACAATCACACAAAGTTTGAGCAAGAAACTCCACGGTGGCGGCCGGGAACGGGATTTGCAAGTGGCGGACCTCAGTTTTAAAAATTGCAGTTTAGGGCCAAAAACAGCCATTTTTGGGCCAAAAAAGCCCTAGAACACATTCAAAACGGCCAAACGAAGGGAAACGGTGGCTACTCTGCACGTGCGGCTTGACTTCCCCATGTCAACGAGCTCTTTGCGGCCCTCTAACTCCATGATATGTCCCGGAAACGGCCCAAAAAGGCCCCCAGAAGCTTCAAATGCCGACAGCCACAAACCAAGAATAGGCCATATCTTTGGCTACATGGCTCAAAATGCGATTCCGAGGGCACCTACTCCACCCGCAACCCCCCACTTTTTGTGGTTTCCACCCCTTAGAATTGCCCAAACGGACGCCTACACCCTCGTACTTAGGCCCACTAGGCTGCGGCAAGCTGCAAGCTCAAGCCCAAACAGGTGGGTGCCCAAATGGGTCATTGGGGTCCAGTAGGGGCAAAAAGATGACTTTTCTCAAAAATGATCCTAGACCATGTGCGACGCTAAAACAAGTGTTTTTGGACCATTTTGAGCTTGTGGTGGCCCATTTTGGTCCTCCGAAAATCCCAAATTGCTTTGAAAATGGGGTGTTTTGGGACCAGAAATGGGTCAAGAATGGGTCAAAAACGCGTTTTTCCAAAAATCATCCTAGACCATTTGGGGTGCACAAACGGGTGAAATGAGCCCATTTTGAGCCCATTTTGGGGCATTTTGGCCCCTCAGAAGTCCAACAAAAGCCTTGAAAGTGGGCCTCGTGGTGATGGGGTTCACTTGCAAGCTGATTTCACTTTGTCAAGAGCCATCAATGTGTGAATCATTCTTGATGTCCTTCACCAGTCATAGCTAATGTTCCCTCCCCCACCAGCTCGGTCCCAATATTCGGTCTTGATTAGGTGTAGGGATAGGAGTAGGCCGAGGGTTGGGGGTGGGTGTTAGAGTCAAGGTTGGGTTTAAGGATAGTGTTGGGGTGCAAATTGGACAAAATTTTCCTTAGGGCACCTTTGGTGTTCATGGAGCATCGGGCGCCTTAGGCGCCCATGGACGCCTGGGGGCGACACCTTTGGCAACTAACTGTTGGCCGAAGGCCCCTTGGGGGGGGGGGGGGGGGGCAGGGGTAGTTGGCGTCCTAGGACCCGCGGAGTCGCCCCCCCCGGGCCTACGACTGACCCTCACAAAAATGCCCCACCTTCACATAACCTCATGGGACAATAACCAACGGTCCCAGGTAACACACACACAGAGCAGAACTTGTCCTCAATTGAATGGGTGTTGTGCAAAATAGGGCTTGCTCACCAAAGTCCATGACTACTGTCAACTTGTCAACTCTGGGGGGGGGGGGGGGGCAAACCTGCAAAATGTGACACTATGTGGTTTTGCACAGAATTCTGAAAATTAAAAAAGGAGCTTAATTACCTCTTTGTAGCGTAAATTATTTTTGTTGTGTGGATCATTGTTGGTGAGTGCAAACGTGCGAAAATGAGCGTCTCCTCATTTGACGGTCATGCCCACACAAATTCTTGTCCCTTTATCATGGGGCCTCTGGGTAGGAATTTAGGTCATCTTGGCAGGAATTTGGCCATCCTGGTAGGAATTTCGGCCATCTCGGCGGGAATTTGAGTCACCATGTACGGCCATGTGGCAAAAACACCATGCTTCAAATGGGAACCCCAGCTGCCGAAAAAAGGGGGGGGGGGGGACAGGGACTTCCTTGAGCGGGGGGGGGGGGGCTCCCCCCTGCCAACCCAATCCAGAGGGAACAGAAAAATGATTGGAGAATGAACAACTCAGCACATGGAAATGTCATGTTGTCGGCCGTAAACAAAGGAAATTCATCATTGAATGTCAATTCAGGGCTCCCACATCTCATCAATACACAACAACCCAACAAAGCGGGACATTCATCATCTCACGCCAAATGACAGTGATCTTTCTTGTCAGTCAGAATTAGACTCGCCTGAACTGGAGCCTCCATCGGTAGTGGAACTGGAACTGGAACCTGATGATGATGACGAACCTGAGTCACTGCCTGAGTGGGAGACATCAGACTAATTATCAGACAGTGCCTCATCATCCACTGACTCCGGATCAGAGGGTACCTCAGCATTAGAAACATCTGTTTTCCGTCGCTTGGTACCCTTGTCCTTACGCCTGCCCCGCAAATTGCGCACCCGTGTGGTTTTCCGAAATTCTGCTGCCACAGCACAAAGATCATATTCAGCCCATGGTGCACAAGGTGCACAAGGTATATGGAGCACATGTGGAGCAACACGTACACAGTATATGGCATGCGCTGAAGGTGCCGATTTTCCCATGACTAAAAAAAGTTCCCAAACCCCAGGTTTTCAGGTGCACTTGAGCTGAGGGGGGAGGGGGGGAGGGGGTCCGGGGGGAGCCCCCCCCCCTGCCGGAATGAAAATTAAAGCAAGTCCCTGGGGGGGGGGGGGATATGCAAAACCCTCATGGTGTGCCTCCCCGTAGATCTGCTCCCCCCTGGTCAACTCTGACTCTTTGCTATAACAGCACACTTTGCCACCAGAAATCAGTATTAATCTCTCGATAAACAAGCAATAAATAAATGCACATGAACAAAGAAGTTTCCCACAAAAAACTGCCAGCCCACGTGTTCAATCCTGGATCCTAATGAATTGGGCCAGCAAATTGGGGTGGATCAGGGGAATTGGGCCCTGATGCAATACCTCTCCTGCTGGTATGTCTGCTGCTGTGGTTCGGGTGGTAATTCAGGTCCACTCACAACTGGATTCTTCGGACTTGCAGGACCCGCAGAGCTTTCAGATTGCGGTTCAACATCTACATCCATCGCATCTGAAATGACAAGCAAATTCAGCAATGCTCGTATAGCGTAATCAGAGACCATATCTTACCTACAAGATAGTGGATGCTAAACGAAAGCTTGAAGCAGCCGAAAGGCTATGAGATAACCCACAAAAACTCTCCGTACTCCATACGCGCACCTACGCCATTCCATATCCAAAATGACATGATGGGCAGGGTGCCTACCGGCCGTCCGTGATTCCCAGAAATGACCCAAGTATTATGGAAGATCAAATTGTACTCACATTCTGGCATTTCTGACCACAGTCCATCAGTCCGTGAAAGGTCCTTCATCCTCTTCTGGGCGAAGGTGGACAGTGATCCATGCCTTCATGCACCCAATGGTCACCCCATGCCCATGCAGCAAGCAGTAAAAGACATGCAGAATTTGAGGTCCGATTTTTTTTTGTGATTTGCAAAGGGGCATGACCAGAAAATTATGTCTTTTTTGCGTCTTTTTCTTGTGCTTGATTGGTGCCTCATGCTGAGAATTGATTATTTCCACGAAAAACTAGCGTTTACAAAATGTCAACTGCTCAACGTGTACTTTAAAAACCCAACATCAAAAACTGGAACTTTGTTTATACATGATGAATCATCAGGTTGCAGACCCCGCTGTAAAGGCACAGCATGCATATTCGACACAGCATGCAATATTCTGGCAGGCAGGGCTGGGCCATGGAGCACATCTTTCACACCTTCGGGATGGGCTTGATTCTTTTGCTTGAACTCTTGCTTCAATCTGTTGCATTCTTTCGTCCATTTGCTTAGATCAGCAGTGTAGGCCGCCCTACATCCATTCAGCAACAGAACAATCGCTGCGAGTCCAACCATCAGAAGAGTGCCAACTCAAAAGCTCAACTGTTATCCATGTCGCAAAACCCTTGCACCCTAGAAAACTTGTTGGACAGCACTGAGCACAGCAGTACAGCAGGGCATAGAGTCTTCATTGAGCAGACTAGACTTGTTGGGCGTTCAGTACAATTGAGAAACGTGTTTGTGCAAAATAGTTCACAAAAAAACTGCACCTCACTGTTTTACAAATTTGATTCGTAACTGCACAGACCATGTTTCCATTATGTTTCCCCCCTTCAAAACAATTTGCACGCACAAATTTTTGTCCTCTGCGAATTGCAGCACAAAATTGCAGGAGGGGGAAGGGGTGCAGCGCAACAGGTTGGAACCTGCTTGCCGTAGTGGGTGGTATTTTTGTTCAACAACACAGTGCCCCCGGGCCATTTCGCAGCTGCTCTGCACAGTGGCGCCCCCCAGCCATCAGGCAAATATGCAATAAAACACGGGGCCTGGTTTGACTGACCGAGTAGGGTAGGCTTCCGAAAATTGCTAAGTGCTGGCTGGGAGCCGCTGTTCCAGACCTGAGACCCTCAACCATGCCTGTGCAAGCGCCTTCTACACCACTTCCATGAAATGCTCATTACCCCAGCCCCCACGAAATTGCAAACCAAATCCATTCCAACTCCAATTCCAAATGAAAATCCACACCAGCATGTGCTAATAGCCCCCAGGATCCCTTTTCCAACACCCCTTCCCCTGATTCCAGGGATGCACCAACCCCCCAGCCCCCAACGCCCCCTGCATTTGCAATTTTTCACCAGCCCTATGACACCATGCGAACCTGAACATCGCAGCGGTGCAGAAAAAGCGACTGGTTCACTTGTCCTGAAACCAAGTTATCATACTTGAGAGGTTTGCTTTTTGTTTGGCAATACTGCGGTGTGTAAGTATTGAAGAACAAATGGTTGTCCTCAAGCTTCCACTCGAATAGGGCCTTGAGTTTCTTGCGCTCCTCCATTTTCGCCTGCACACATCACGAATGCACTGGGGAGTGCAAAACAACAACGACCCGCACACGAACCACCACATAGCACCGAACAAGCGATGTGACAACAACAATCATGCAAATCATGCAGGCACCATTAGCATGGCAAATGGGCGCTTTGGAACAAAAGCGTCATTGCTCAAATGACGGCAAAAAACATGGAGCCCTGTGTGCAACCAGGGTCCATAATTGGAGGGTGAGTCACTTTTCTCTGGGTCCTCCGATTCGGATGATCGTGTCAAACCGATTTGTGGAGTGCTTGTGCAGGCTCAATTACTGTGAGGCGTACAGACATCACTGGGGCACATTCTGGCGCGCATTTTGACGGGAGTCATTTTTCAGTACAATCACCCTACCTACAAGCTGCCCTACCGACAGGCTGCAGATATTCAGTTTAAATGTCCGAGGTTCCTCATCATGTGACCGTCGTGCAAATTGGGCAGGCGTAAGGCGAGGTCATTTTCCAGCACCGCAGTGGCTGGCCCATTGCAGCTGAGGCCAAACGTGCGCAACGCCACACCCACCATGCACCGTCCACTCACTTCCAGCAACCGGATACTTTTCCAGGGGCGTCGCTTCCCACCAGGCTCGCTGGTTCCTCTCCAACCGGTTGTTCGCCAAGCACTGCCCATTCTCACCCAACCTCCGCCTCCAACCCCTAACAATTGCTTGTCGGCCGTGGCTGTTGCTTCACAGGCAGCATGGGTTGCTCATGCTGTGGTATGCCTCATGAAACAGCATGCCTATTGCCCCTCCGTACTGCCATGGTCTTCGTGATATCTCCTTAGGAAACGCCGTTTTGTGGACCAAATTGCTGTGCCTATAAGCCATATGGTGTGGCTACATATTGATCACCAAGTGCGCCACAGCAGGATTGCGTCTTCCGCTCCAGCCCCCCCTCCCCGTGGCCTTGGGGGAAATGAGCATCCACGTTCGGGATGTACCACCTCCTGTGGGCATCCACGAACCAACACGACGAGGTCATTGGGATTGTTTTGCTCATGCGGGCGCATGGCCCAGCGGCCATTATTCTGGCGCAAAATTGGTGGCCGGTCACGGGCGGCACTGCACAGCAGTGGTCACCTGCAACCTGGATTTTGCACAAAATCAAATCAGGAATGTGGTGCCCTGGTGAGGCCCGCCTCGCCGCGCGCCTCCCGTGCACAATGTCTTGCATTGCCATCTCGCTCTCAGTGGTTTCTTCTGGAACGGAAAGCGCCTGTGGAATGGAAAGCCGTCTCGGCGAGGCAGGCAAAGAATATTCCCTTCCGGGGCCGGGACAGAGATCAGATTGGGTTGGAAAAAACCTGTTTGGTGGTGAGCAGGAGATGGTTCTCGTCTGCACTTTCCTTGCGGCATTCTGCACACTCCTCGTCGGTGCTTTTGAAATGACGGTCTATACAATACTCTGAGGCAATGTAATCCCACACTTCATCCGGTATGATCTGACAGTGACAATCATTGTTACAGGACGGCAGTGATTGCACATTCAATGACACCATTTCCAAATGGACTATCACTTCCCCACAAAACCTGCTGGATGCCCTTTTGGCTCCACAGTCTCAACACCATCACTGTTCACCTGTAGTGCAAACACGTAATGCCTTTGTACATGTTACAGGGATCTCCTCGACGAACAACTCCATGAACTTGACACTGTGAACCCGACCAAGGAAAGACTTCGGATTCCTCATGCTTTTCTTCCACCTGCAACCTGCAACCCAGCAGAAAATTTCAAACCTCAGATTCAAAGGCTAATCATTGATCGCATCCAACCTTCTTCGCTTTTCGATTCCATGGGGGGGGGGGGGGTTGTACGGGGACGGGGGCGCCACCCTTGGAAATTCCAAACCTGAAACTGCCTCACACACGCCCTAACATGCAAGCCCATGCTCCGTTCAGAGGCAGAAAAATTTGCAAATCAAATTGCCACTGAAAGCAGCATTAATTCGAAACATCTGAAAGAATCTGCTGTTCCAAACAATTGCCCCCCCAAAAATGGACCCATGGAATGCAGTGCCTTGGGCATCTTCACTGCCCCGACAGCCCTAAATTTGGCCAGGGGAAAATTTCACCACCTTCCTAAAGACGAAAATTTCCTACGAAATTATCCCTGCCCGAAATCCCCCCTTGTATTTGCCTTCATTTCAGGGCTCACAATTTTACAGGTGCATGGTGTATTAATTCACACAAAATAATGTGCATATTATTTGTGGATGGCATTAAAACAGTACAGGGATTTTCCTTCAACCTCTCCATTAGGCAGATGAGCGATCACAGCAATCGGAGCGTTCAGATACCCTGCAAAAAGCCATTCGACTTTCAGGATACACACACGTTCTCTCTCGCTCACTCAAAGGACTGCACATCCCAAAGGAGGCAGTGCGCATGTCCGTGCCAAGCTACCACAACACCAAAGAACCATTGGCCACTGGTCTTAATACAGGGTGTGGCAACCAACAGCCTTCTCGTTAACAAACCTGCTGGCCCTGCACCCACAGCCCGACACCGGCCCACACAGAATTGCTCACAGGAAACATACCTTGCGCCCAGCTGCATTTGGCTCCAGATTTCCATGTTTGCAGCTTACACCAGCAAGAGGGTTCAATGTGGCAAGGGTTTCCTCATCTGCCCTGTTTCGTTTGGGCTGAACACACGAGGAAAGACAGTGAAGGGCCGAGGAGATATCACGGCGACAACTGACTGCATGACAGCAGCCACCAACGAGCATTCGCATGCGACAAAAATGACGGCTTGGACTTGGAGCATTACAGATGGCCAAACGCCAAAATGACTGAAATATCCCCATCAGTGCGCTGGGAGCAGAACGCTGGAGAATGGGGATAGTAATCAAAACATGGGGGGCATTTCAATTTAATTCCGCACTCCAACACCTGTGGCGTGACGGGGGGGTTTGTAACGCGGGGCCAAGGGGGGGGGGGGGTGGGGTCCTGGAGGTTGACAGTACGTATTCCAAAGCACTGAGGAAAAGCATTAGTAGTCAGTGCAAGGGACAGTTGTCCCTCTGCTCACAAGTGCTCCTGCCACTTGGCGTCCCTTCCATGCCGGCGCCAGCATGCATCACGCTATTCCCATCACAGTGAAATTTGGAGGGAGGGGAGGTTCCACTTAAACGACCCCTTCTGAGTCAAATACTCCCTGCCCTACACAGGAAGCACAGTGCAGCTCTTCAACAAAGATATGCAGATAATGAAGGAGCACACAAATAGAGCTCAGGAAATGTGGCCACAGTGCGTGAGACTTAGAGTCTCCTCCACCACACAGACATACACACACCCTCGCCCACGCCGTGAGCCACGCGCGGCTGGCATGATAGCCCACTCCGTTGTATTCCAGCTCTTTGGGGTCTGAGTTCTTGTAAGCCTCGATCATTCTCTCACGTTCGTTTGTGTTGTAGAACTTGGTCCGCAATCGCTCCATTTCCCCCTTAATGCAATCCACACACATGTGTTCATTTGTCAGCCCCGGGGCGCCGCCGAATTCCTGCACAGCAGCACAGAATTTTGCTCGGCCAAACCGTTGAGAAATGATGACTTCCAAACAAGAGAGAGCGAGGAGCAGAGTTGACGCTAACCCTGTCCTCAGAACCTTTCCTTGACTGTGGAGGCAATGATGAACCACCACCTGCTTCAGCTCCTTGTCCCAATCATCGCCGGTGCTGTCCATGAGGGCCAACTCCCCACCAGTTTCACTAAATGCTTGTACTTTGGCCATACATGAACTCATCCTCGTCATCCTTGTTGGCATATCTCCCACTCCCTTCGCATCTCCTCCCAACAAATTGTCCAAGATCGTGGTGACCTTGGATTCACGGACATGCAAGCAGGATTTCCGGGTACATTTCGAATGATGGTGAAAAACCTGCGAGATACCCTGCGCAGTATCTTGGGGTATCTCAGGGGTATCTCATGGGGTATCCTGGGGGTATCTTGGGGGTAGGTATCTCGCAGGGTTCGTGGGGACATCTTGGGGGTATCTCGCAGGGTATCTTCCAGGTATCTCCGGGGTATCTCACAGGATATCTCACAGGGTATCTCAGGGGGTATATCAAGGGTGCCTCGGAGGTATCTCCGGGGTATCTCTGGGGTATCCCAGGTTATCTCCAGGGTATGTCCAGGGTATCTCAGGGGTATCTCAGGGGTATCTTCAGGGTATCCCAGCCATATCTCAAGGGTATCTTGGGGGTAGCTGAGGGAATCTCAGCAACATCTCGGTATCTCGGTGGTATCTCCGGGATATCCCAGGGGGTATGTCCCTTCGTCCCTCCAGCAACTGCTCCCTCTCCCATCTGCCTTCCCTTCCCTCTCTTGCACCCCATATCGAGGGTATCCCCGAGGAATCTCCACAGTGGGGCCCATTGGCGAAGGCTCCGGTGTTCGGTGTTCATGTCCACGGACGCCTACCTTAGAGGGTGCATGCCGTCCTGCCACTCCCCACAGCCCAGGTCACACACGTCCGCCAAAGCATCCTGGAAAATCACACAAACCGGGTTTCGCCAGATGTGACTGCAACCCTCTGCCAGAGGCCACTGGACTTGGCTCTGGCAGGTCACAGACGTGGTTCTTCCATGGCGTCACTCCACAGGGCGTCACTCCACAGGGGTCCCAAAAACATCTATTTTTGCTCCTGGGAAAGTGGTGGTTACCCTTCTGGAGGCTGCTGGAGGTGACCCAACTCTCTGCCAGGGATTGCTGGAGGCTGTTCCCAATTCCCAGTTCCCTGCCGGAGACTGCGGCACGCTGCTGCAACTTGCTGCTGGAGCTTAGAGTCAACTCTGGCGCGGAGTGCTCATGACAGGCAGGACCTGCAGGAACTGATTCCAGACACCTTGCGTCACGATCTTGTAGGCGGATGTCTTGCAGGGATCCACTTTTCCATGGTCACACAGCAGTTCCTGATTGCTGATGGACCGGGTGACGACGCTCTGCTTTTTGGCTGGACGCTGTGCATCCTCCGACGGGCCCTGTTCAGGTCTGCAGGTGCACGTGAGAAGCAATGGGGACGGCATCGAGGAAAGGACACGGCTGTTGCATGGATCACATTGTAATGGATGGCGTATGATGGTGTGGCAGGCTGACAACCATTGCCATCAGGTTGCTGATTGCACACTCACATACTGCATGCTTAGGAGGCTGGTCTTACACACGTAAAATTGGCTGAGGTGGGCACTACAGACAAGCTTGGAACCCACAATGGCAACTGCCCCTTAGGCTCCAGAATGTTCGATTGCAGGAGCGGGAAGGGGGAAAAGATAGATCCCCCTGGCCAGACCCTCTATCCCACAAAAGGGGCTCCATTGACCGGACCCCTAAAAGCCGCCCTGGCAGACGCATTGGAGCAGGGGAAGGGGGGGCTGGGGAGGGGTGGTCTGAGACCGAAGGGTCTGTGCACCAAAAATAGTACGATGAGATTTGATTTTACTGCCAACAATTTTTCCAATGCACCCATTTAGGGGAGGGGGGGGTTGAAAATTTGTTCATTCCAACCTTTGAAATGGAAATGGCTTGGCCAGCTCCGTCCTTTTCATTATTTAGGGAGGGGGCAAACCCACCCCAGCCCCCACAAAGCGCCCCACAGAGACCTCACCCCCACAAAGACCCACAGATACCTCAAATTTTGACCAGTACGCTGTTCAATTTTGGGTATACATTGTGGGGGTGGAAAAAGCCAGGCCAACCCCAACACACACACAACCCATTCCGCCCAGGCCACCCACCCCATGATCCACTTGGATTTTAAGTTGACACATTAGCGTTGTTGGCCCTGGGAGCGTTTGTGGAAACACTTTGGGAGCCTAGTGTGTGCATTGCACGCGTCGTTCACTAAATATGTAGTGGGAATTGCCCAAGCAGAAAAGTAGTGCACAATAGTTCCCAGCCTGGGCATTGTTCGCCTCTTCTTCCCCAATGGCTACTATGTTGGTGCGTTGGTCAAGGCACAGAGACACGTGGTACACTTGTGGCGCTCTGTCACAAGACACATCACAAACAATATCATGTAGTACACAAGGAGTCGTCAACACCCGTTTCCCTTCCCAAGCCATGTGCAGCAACATGCAGCAAGAAGCACCACGTCGACCATCTTGTGCAACACACAACTGTGGGAAGACTCAACACCTCGGACTTCGGGGCGGGCCCCAGAAGCGTGAGCATGACACACGGAGCGTGCGCAATGGGCACGCAGTCTGCACCTGTCATCACCATCCACGTCGATGGGCTCTTGCATGGACTCGTCGCCCTTTTCTGCCCCCTCAGCGTGCACGTCACCGTTGCCCTCCTCGTCATCCATCAGCACCGAATCTGTCTCTGGGTCCAAGAATTTGCCAGCAGAAAATGCCTTCAACCAGCGCACACTCACAAAGTAAAATACCTCCTGGAATACAGTTGAAAAGGACGTGTAAACAGCTCAACGCAGCACAGTAATTGCTTTTTACAATCAAAGTAATACCAGTAATACCAGCGTCAAGCCTGATCACCATGATCGTACACAACTGCTTAGTTTGTACCCCCCCCCCCCTGCAATCTCCCCCCTTTTGTCAGGCCGGTTCCCCCCCGGGGGGGGGGGGGGGGATTGCAGAGGGGGGGGTGTGACCTAATTAAAAAACAGACAAATGCAAACCAGAGGTAATGCACTCCACAGTCAGGCATAAGTGCATCTTTATTCTCTGTGCCAAACCTGGTTGAACCTCAAGACACACACTGTGTCTGAAACAGAAAACAGAACATCATGTCTGACTACAGTTAGTCATTGCAGAGGGGGGGGGGGGGGTATGGGCTTGCGACCCACAAATACATGTAGTCTATTCAATTCGTCCAATACAACTCCTGGCCTAGGACACAATATCAAAATAGACCTAAGGTGCAGACAACCCCCGAATGATGCCTTCGAGAAAGGCGCCCGCACCGCGCGCACCGCATTGTGCACCGCGCAGGCGTTTCTAGCAACCCTCTTCTGCATTTTTCAAGTTTTTTTCAGGGTGGCAAGGACGCGGTGGCCTAAGGGGTACGCATACAACAACGGAGGCCTCCACTCCAGCCTCCTCACCAAAGGTGGTTGTAGCTGCCCACACCCCCTGCCAGGGGAGGGCTGTAGGAAGAGGAAGAAGAAGATGTAGAACTCTCCGGTACGGCTGCTTGACCGAAGAGCCTAGTGCCCCACAGGGTGCCCAAGCCTGTAGAGCAGTTTCGAACGTTTTGTGTTTCGACATGTTGCTCAATGGGGTGCCCATTCCCATGATGCAACCGTTTCGGTGTGCTCGTATCAGTTCGTTTCGCGTTTCGATTGTCACGACGTCGGCTACGAGGAAGCCTCCTCTTCCTCTTCATCGGCGGACGTAAGTGACGAGCCTGAGGATGATGAATCCGAATCGGAATCTGAACCACGACGTCTCGTGGCCGGTGGCTGCCCGTAAAAGCCACTTGGGAAGTGGTCCCAGGGGCCGTAGGGCTCATAGCGCACATTGCGCACATAGTGGTGAGGTGCAGAAAACAGCACAAGGGGAAGGAAAAAGTTGTCCGTGCACGTGGAAAACGCCCGCACTGCGCGGTGCACCGCGCGCACCGCGCGGGCGCCTTTCTCTTCTGATACTGCTGTGGGAAAACGCCATCTAAACTGCTGAGAAGCTGGTGCATTCTGGCAGATGCATCGATGGGCTGTAATGCACTGACAGGCGGAAAAAAATTGTGGTGCTCCCCATGGGCGTAGGTTCGAGGGTGTGAGGAAAGCTGGAGGGAAACCTGACTAGAGTAGGCAAAAAGGGGAAAAGGTGTGTGATGTGGCACGTGGCACACATTGCCACACGCCCAGCTCGTTTGCCAGTGCAAAACATCTTGCAAACTGTCTGGACAGTCCACACAACACCCCGCCCAGGTTTGGCGCCGAGGAGGATTACAAGTGCATTCTACAGCCAGGGTGAAGCATTCAGATTTGCTTGCGTGTTTTCGAGCGCAAACCAACCCAGCATACTAGAGGATCTTGAGATGTTTGGATATTGGGGCTCTCTTCCCGTAATCGTTTTACCAACGCCTTCCACTTGACGACTCGGTCATGAACTTGTGCAACACGCTGTTGATAGTATTCCATATGTTCAGAGAATCTCGAAGTTATTGCCTCCACTATGGCCTGTGACTTCTTAGGTACCTGTGGCAGCAATGTACAAGAACAATAACTGCATCACAGAAATTGCCCAACACTTAACAGCTTTCAGCTTCCAGCAGCATCCACTGCAAAAACCTGCAGCTGGCCAGTGAGACACAGCAAAGTGGCCCAACTTGAAGGATCGGGGCTTACCAACCCAGCTGGCTATAAGCTTCCCAACAACATTCCCAGAAAAGGGGTGAAAAGGAAAAATGAAAGGAAACGGGAGGAAATGGGGAAACTGAGGAAACTGGGAGAAAACTTTTGGGGAAAGTGATTTTGCAACCGGTACCCAGCTTTCGGGGATGACATAGGTAGGTTTGATTGTTTGTGCTTCCGTTGGCGATTTCTGTGCTGGCAAGGTTTTAATGCACCAATTTTGCCATTTCCACAAAATCCATCAGATGCCATCATGTTTCACATGGATCCAGGTAGACGCTGTTAGCAACAGCCCTGAGGTGCTGCCAGCGCAAGAATTTTTCCCTCTGATGAAACTCGACACTAATATCTGCATTCCACCATATTAATGTGGCATGGATGACCTTTGGAATGGATCCACTCCTTCTCAACTAGATGGCGAACCCCATCAGTCCCTTGGCCACAAGCAGCCCACCTGTGCCCTACCGCGATGCTCAACCTAACAACACTTTAGTGGTCAAGACGTAATATCTGGTGTAAACCGTGAAATGCAGCTCGTCTGGCAGTGCAGGGGAAACCTCAAGTAGCATCTGCACACATCCAGAATCCCTACAACATCCAAACCCCTGCAATACTTCCCTATTTCGCATTTGTACACCCTTGGGACAGCTGAGTGGATTAATATCTATTTGAGTCCCTCACCAGATAACCTTTGTAAAGGTGCCCCTTTTGGTAGAGAAAAGCTGTCCGTGCATGAACCACCCAACAGTGCAGGTGCAAATTTTTGGCTCTAGACCTACCAACCATTGACTCTGTCTCAGGCCCTTGAGGCATTGAGAAAGCTTACAGGTACGCTGCAGGATTAGGGTTTCACAGTTTCCCCAAAAATTACCACACTGTTTCCAAATCTCAAAAATTACAAACAAATGAGATTGACAGCCTTTCCAATGTATCCAAGAGCCCCACCCTCCCGTCGCTACAACATTGCTTGGAAGTGGGCTTCCCCAGTGTGGCCTTCGCTGGTACCCCTGGATCTGGTGCCGCTCTGTTCTGCTGTGACAGGGGAAAATCGGGCATGGGTGACAGGGTTGTGTTGCATGGTGCCACTGTAGTCTCAAATCTGCACCTAATCAAGATATTCCCACGTGTCACATTAATTATGATTGCACCACAAAAATGGTGCAATCCAACTACGACACCACACTGTGCTGTTTCCTTGCAAAGTCTCTTATACTTGCGCTGCAGGTGCAGCTTTCTCATCGGGTACCACAAATATGTAGCACCCTTAGAAAGCATGTGGCCCACTTACAATTGTCAGTCCAACTGCAGTGTGAGTTACCAGGAGGGGACAAATTTTAAGAGGTTTTTTTTTCGGATGACCAAAATTAAAGGGGTAAAAAATTGGTATTGCTCCTTAGAAATGAAGGAAAAATTTGGTATGCGGCCCCTTGCTGCTACTTCCTAGTGGATGTTCATTGTGGAGTCCTTGGTGAAATCTGGCTTTTCATACTCCTCTTGAGTAGGTCGGGTGGCATTGACAGCTTCGTTGGCCAAGATGACAAGCAACTCCCGGTCAAGAGGTGCACCTACCGTCCGCACTGCATGAAATGCCTCCTTCACAGCCTTCGACTCTTCAGCAGTCAGGGCACTGGGGCGACCCCTCTTTTGCAGACATTGGTTGTTGGCCACTGCCTTGGCCCAGTGGGAAATTGTGGTTGCTGGCGGATGCGTTTTACCGTACTGCAATCGCACCCCAGAAATTCCGTTACGGGCATACTCTTGTGCACAGGCAACTCGTTTTTCAACAGACCAGTCAGCCCATTCTTTCTTCTTGTATGATTCTCTGGTCTTCCCTTTGCACTGTGATGCATGGTACTGTTGCGCTGCTTGCTGCAACCGGCGCTGCACCTCTGAAGCCTCAACAACAGCCTTTGGTACAACAAAACGATCCATGTCTGCGTGGGGACATGGCAAACAGGTGTACCAGTGCTGGACCACTTGGCAATTGCTCAGCCTGCTAGATGTACACCAACGTCCACGGCAGTGCGGACCTACAGAGAACACAGTGTCAATCGACACCGCGTCTCATCTCTATGTTACCTTCCCTCCCAGGTGCAGGTGCAGGCACAGTGCAGGCAGGGGGGCATAAATACAACGTTCAGGTGACGTTCAGATGACATGCAGATGTGCAGACATAAAAAAGGCCAAAAAAAGCGAAGCAAAAAATATACCCTAAGCTGGGTTTGAACCCAGGACCCTTATACCCAGAACCTAGCGCAACTACCAACTAAGCTACATCACGATCTAGCAGAACTGTAACATCAGAATGTGCATGTCATAGTGAAAAAAAAAAGGTGTCGTTATGGCACCTTCTGGCTCAATATGGCACAAAGAATCCTTAAAATTGAAGGAAATATTTGGTACGAGGGAGGGCTTCGAAATTTGCCCAAACAACTTTTCCCCGCGCCCAAAATTTTCCCCTCCTGGTAATGGTGGGCCATGCGCATTGCATAGAGGAGACACCTGGGGCTCAGGAGAAGGGGGAAGCCCCCGTTTGGTGTATATCAACATGTACACTTCGCTCGAAGAGTTCCGCACATCGAGCTCTTGACTGTCCACATCCATGTCTGTTGCGCTCTTCGCAGTGTTCACCTTCTTGCGTGCCTACACAGTAAGCCACGATGCAGGGAAAAGAGTGGGATAGTGCTTCTACCAGCCCTACATTGCAAGGGAGCTCAGGCTCTGTGTAGGCAGTGAATCAGGTTGAAGATAGGAGGCCGAAGTGTTGGTATTGAGGGTGGACATTGGAAGATGCACTTTCTGGAAACTGAAAATGGCATCACTGAAGGCACGGTGGCTTTCTAACACCTGGTATCCTCCTTATGCACTGCCTGAGTTTTGAAAATGAGGAAACCTTTGGCCAGACAACCTCAAGAAAAACCACAAGTTTGGGAGGTCAAAACGATGGCTTAATCATCCATGTCAGATTTGACATACCTATCGCTACATGCCCCTTCGTTTGTCACCATAAACATATCTAGAAATGCGATTAGGGCATCCTACACCTCTTTTCAGCAGGAGGTGGCGTAACGGGAAAAAAAAATACTCGGAGTGTCCAATACGCCCTGCGTCGCCGAAGCCCTTGCACAAAGAAACACACACAACACGGTGTGGGTGCCGCGCCGGCTCCATAAACGACCACATCCCTTGTTCAAGGATACAATTGCGAGAAGTGTGCGGTCACACGGGCTAGCAACTCAGCCTTGGTACCGCGCACTGAAAGACTATGGAGTCTACACATGGACTTCAATTCAACCACTGTCCACACAGTCATTTTCCCGTTCTTCATGGCTTTGTAGACCTCGGCGTCCATATCATATGCAAACTGCACTCTGGGACTGCTGTCACAGGCAGGGTGCTAAACCATGGGGGGGCAGGGGGTACATCTTGCTGGACTGAGGGTTCAAAGGTAGGGGGGGGGGGGGGTCGACATCCCGATCGACATCACTGATGTCACTTTTTGCATCGCCAATGACACCATATGTCTCCCAAATGTCATCAGAATCGGCACTGGAGGGGAGACAGCCCACATAGCACGCATCTCATCCGTCACCTCAGGGGAGGGGTAAAGGAATGTCCTCTGGGTAACATGCAGACATAAAAAAGACCAAAAAAAAACGAAGCCAAACACAATGCATATACTGGGAATTGAAATCACGACCTTTGGCATTCAAGTGTAGTACAACTACCAACTGAAATACCTTAGGTTTTGGTCACCACCAAACATCCGAGAGTGCATGCCATAGTAAAAAAAAAAGGCGAGAGTCCTTTTGGCACCCCCTGCTTTTAGGTATCTAAATCGAGGCAGGTCATAAAGGTCATAAGAGCATTAGTAGACCAGCATCAACATTGTATTAGACATTGCAGAGGTGATGTTGAGTACTCCTAGACGCTTTTCGAGCTGTTTGGACACCACCACCCCCACAACATTCCCAAACTGGGCGTGTAAAAACATGCAAAAGACAAGAGGCCTTGCAACCCTCTTGACCATTGTGTCATGCCCAAAGGTGTGGCTGAATGGCGCCTGAAGCCCACGCCTTCAAAAGGGTATGGACTTCCGGTAGACACGTGCCGTCTGCCTTGCCGTGTCAGGAACCCCCCCCCCCCAAAAGGGGGTGGAAATCAAATGAGTGGTTTCGTTTTGTTTGGGGTACACATGCACTGACACTTGAAAAAAAAAATCGACACTTGTGCTCACACTCAACAAAAAAAAACCATATACTTTTTGCCTATTTTTTCCCCAGCTATCACGCGAGTCACTCAGAAAAAAGAATAACATATATATGGGCATCGGAACGGGGGGGGGGGGGGGGGGAGAGGTCTAAACCCCGAACTAACGCCATTCTTTGCCGTGTTGCCACCATGGTGCAAAATTGGTGGTGGCGGGAGGGGGGGGGATACTTTTTGAAATCCTCTTGGAAAGGCCGTTATAATGCACTTTTCAGCACCCCCAAACTCACCAATGTGTCAAAGATATGGCCTCCAAACGAAAAGAAGTTGGGGTTTTTAATGCTAGTAAAATTCTACGGCACTGCTTTCAGTGTCGCCCATTCTACTATTGGCTGATTTGTGCCACCTAGTTGTTTCGGGGGGGGGGGGGGGGTGGCACAAGGCCTTGGTGGTTGGTGGGCGGGGGGGGGGGGGGGCTGCCGGCGATTGGCGCAAGTCCCATGCAAGCGTATAGCCGGGAAAGGGTTCCCATGTACCCTTTGCGAACGGCCGGTAAGGGAACTTTTGAATGGGGAGCGAAAATCGCGCGAATATGGGTGCACGAATCAACGATTCTGGCTGGAAACGACTATTTTCATAGAGTTGGGATGGTAGCTATATTTTTGAAAATTCTAAAAATTAAAATCCGGGTGCCTAGGAAAAGAAATGGCCCCTTTTTGAGACACTATGGTGCCACGGTGCCCCACAAATTGCCCTCCTCCTACTGCGGGCTTTCCTTCTGTCTACGCCGCCATTGCGAACGCGTACATGTAGCAAATTGGCGCGAAAATTGCGCGAAAATCGCGCGATTTTTGTATTCATTTTTGTGCACGCGCGCACCTCCACGGCGTGGCGTGCACCAACTCAAGTACCCAAAGCCACCACAAGCCATGGTCGCATGTCCGCATGTCCTAGGCCCGCCGCTTGCGGATTCTGAACTGCTGTGAGAGGACATGTACATAGTTGAGGTCACTAAGTGCCCTCTTGCGGGCACGCCGCGCCAATTGCCGCACTGTCACAGGCCCTTGTCCACGCATGGACCTCTTGATGACATCCCACCCCTCTCAACGGAGGCTGTCATCTATGGTGTGGTTGTCGACCACAACTTGCACACCTAGGCGGCCACGCAGGAGGCTTAGGCCCCCGCTATTGCGCAGCATGCGCTTTAGCCTACGGTGGCTGCCTTCCATGGCAAAGCATGAAAATTTGGAGAGGATTCTCCACTTGCGGGCAAAGAAATACATGTGGTCAATCCACAAATGTGACCACAGCAGCTTAGGCCACTGTAACACTAAGTGGGCCTTGCCCATTCTTATACTACATTCGCGTAGCCTTCCTACCTTCCCCCCGGACAGCCAATCTGTTTGCCATGCATACACGGCCAAGTTGTCCCATCACTCCCTACAAACAGCACCCCATAGTCTAACCCCCCCCCTCCCAGCCCCCCCCCCCAAGGGGCCTCCGGCCGATAGTTAGTTGGGGGGGTAGTTGGCGTCCAAAACCGAGGCCCCCCCCCCCCCCCCGGGGTGCAAACCCTACGGCGCCATCCCTGTGGGAGAACCGTCGCGGTAGTGTGGCGCATCCGGTCACTCCATCTATCGAGGACCGAGGCGGAGTACCTCCTCATCTAGTCGAAGGTGTACCCTGGGAGGACATGTGGGCCACAATGCAGCAGCTCGCACAGCCTGCTTCGGAGGGCTTCATTGCCACGACGGGTGAGGGTGTCGAGCTCTATGGTGCCATTTGCCCGTTACCAAAGCGGTTGCAGCACCTATATAGTTGTCGACCAGTTCAACCAGTCCACGTCCAACAACCCGGCGATCCAAGACTACATTGGATGCCGATTGCCGTGGATGGTACATCACGCCATGAGGCGTTGGACGTCCATTGCACGCTTGGGGGAACAAGCAACCCCGACCAACTTGCCAGCTGGTGGCTACGAGGGGGTAGTGAGGAGTGGGCCACGTTGCAGGCGGCCGCCCAGGAAGTGGATTTTGACCAACAATTGTGGGACGCAAGTAAGGCTGTATTCTAGGATACCAGCCTTTTTTTTTCTGTGTGCCAATGGCAAGGCACAAATTTTAATGGCCAATTGTAAGAATTGCAAAGCCGAGGCTCCTCAAGCCTCGGTGTGTTGGGTGTGCGGGTGCAATAGGGCACAATGTCTTGCCAACTTCGGCTTGGAAGACACCATCCGCGGCTGGTGGGATGTGGTGCTGCTGACCGCCGCTGACATTGCAGCTGACCGCCGCATTCCGGACTACGGGTTGCATGGGGTGCTGCGTGTCACTATATGTGGTATCTCGGGCATGCGCGACGCAGTTGCGGCAACAACGGGCAACTCGGCAGCTGTCGTTGTGCGCAATTTGTTTCAGCCCATTCTAGATGTTGCCCGCATTCAAGCGAAGACAGTAACAAAGGGGAGGTTGAACAATGAGAAGGCAAACGGGAAGGGAAAGGTTAGGTTGGAGTGTGCCGCGGCTGTGCAATTCATGCGCACCTTGCGGTGGAAGGCACTCATTACGATATGCCTTGAGGAGGGGGGAATGAACAATAAGCGGGTTGCAGGAGGGGCGCCGGGGAGGGCGGTTCCCCGGGGCGGGGGGGGGGGGGGGGGGGCCTCCGAATAGTTGGGTATGCGGCCCAGGTGTGATCCCACAGTTGGCACCGCCCCTTCCCACAATAGAGGGTAGGGTATCATCGGCTTGGGTATTCCCAGCAACACTGGGAACCTCAGGGGGGGTGGGCACTTGTATAGCGGCCCGTCTTGCTTATCTCCGCTGGAAGCACCTCGCAACAAACGACATTTGTATAGCGCCTCGTCTTGCGATATCAGGCGCTCAAGACTTTTATTAAAAATGGCTACCTCAAAATCAAAATTGCCCACGTGGATCCTAACCTTTTCTTTAGTGAGAATGATGTCTGTCAATTGAGCCCTGTTCCCGAACCCCCCCCATTTAACAAGTGTCTGACCCCCGCTACTGGGGAGAAATCAATGGCTCCAATGGTTCCAATGCCCCCTTAATGCACCCCCTAAAAGGCTACCGGTGGGGCACGGGTCAAAAAAGATGCCCGGCACGCGCCTGGCGCGCTAACATTCCCCCATTGGGCGCCTTTGGCGCCGGGGCGCCTACGGCGCCCATTGGCTCCTTGGGTTCATACCTTTGACAACTAACTGTTGGCCGGAGGCCCCTTGGGGGGGGGGGGGGGGAGTTGGCGTCCTAGGACCCGTGGAGTCGCCCCCCGTGGTTTGCACGCCCCCCCCCCCCCGGCTACCGGCGTCAACATGATCCGGCCCGTGTCCGGCAGGTGTTGCACCGTTTACGGTGCACCTAGCTCCCGGGAGATGACGTCTTCTAACGATTGGAGTCGGCATGCCTTGTGTTGTCTGGACTTGATATGGGAGAAGGGGCTCCTTCCCTTGCCTCCACTGCCGGTGGCAAGAAATAGGAGGTAGAACATTGCACGTCAATTCATATTGTGTAGGGTGCAGCCTGTGGCAGTTTGCAGCGGACTCCAAGTGCAACTCACAACCATCCGGATGTGCACAACAAAATTACTCGAAAATTGTTCCAAAATCGCGCGAAAATCACGATTGTCTGAAACGCTAAGTTGGAGTTTCGGGTGCATGAATTGTGCGAAGATCGCTCGATTTTCGCGACATTGTTCAGAAATGTAATGTACAAAGGTCGCAATCTTCGCGACATTGTTCCAAATGGAACATAGAATGGTCACAAGGGCGCGACGGGGAATCTTGGCTCCCACTGCTGCCTGTCCCCGATCCCACGGGGGGTTTGGGGATCGAAAAATCGGGAGCGTAGGCAGCCTTCACCATGGTCTCCACGAGGTACTTGGAGGCCAGATCCGCATGGGCTGACATTGTCTTCCCATAGTCGGGGAGGACATTTTCCAGGGTGGCCCCCCCGCTTGCTTGCTGCAACAGCACCAGTCACACTGTCGAACCCACCGCGGACAACTGGCCCTTGGCGGCCTTGGCCTGCTGCCGCCATTCCTGGGCAGCACCGAAGAGGTACTGCACGGCCTCCCCCTTCCCCCCCTCAGTCCCCATCCCCTGCTGCTGCTGCTCCTGCTGCTCCTGCTGCTCCGGCCCCTTTGACCTACGTGCCTATAGCTCCTTCGCGCGCGCGGAGCTGGTCCCTCTCCATCTCCGCCGCCTTCGCGGGGTCCCGGGCCCGCTGGGAATCCTGCTGGGCATCTTGCAGCTTCCCCCTCAGCTGCAAAACCTCCCCCTCAGCCACCACTGCTCGTTGTTGCCACTGGGAATGGGCCTGCTGCAGCTGCAGCCCAATCGCCACTTGGGCAGTGGGGGGGAAGGCGGGGACACTGGGGAGAGACGGGCCCGTCCTCTAGGCCTTGCGGGGCCGCCCCTTTCCCCTTGAGCCCTTGGAACCCACGCTGCTGCGCGAGCAGGCATCGTCGTCCCCCCCATGTCGTCATCGCCCCCAACCTCCACCCACCCCAACTCCCCGGAGTGCACCCGGGTCTCCCCCTGCGCATGGGAGCGCATCATGAGCCATGCATGGTCCATGTGCGCCTCCATGCGATCCCCCCACCCCCTCACCCCGGTGATCGGCAAAACCCCGTGCCAAACCAACTGTCCCTCAACCACCCCCTGCCTTCCCCGAACTGCCATCTCTAGTTTCCAATGCCCCCCCCCCCCCCTGCAACCGGTACGCGAACAGCGCCACCAGCTGCTCCACCTCCTTCAACTGCACCCCCGACGCCATGGTGACAGCGAAGGGGAATGAAATGCGGAGGGGGGGGGTCTGCTCCCCAGCCTGCGTCTCCACGTCCACCTCCCACGTGGCAGCCACAAACTCCACCCTCCCCCTTTTCCCCCCCGGGAGCTCCAACTTCCAGTGGAAGGGGGGCTGCACACACAGCATCGACGGGAGTGCGATGGCGGGGGCGTCAGCCGGGTACCCGGTGGCACCCGTCTGGGCATTGGGATGAGCCACAAATGCAGTCTGGGAGGGTGGTTGTGCAGTCCGGGCGGTAGAGACATCCCGAGCGCTGCTCGAGGGAATGTCCTCTTGGGGAGGAAAATGGACGCGACCGGCCGTGCCATCGGGGGGGGGGGGGGGCGGCGCCATAGGGCCCATAGCAGGGCCAAATCACAGCTGCGTACGGCGCAACGCACGGGGGTCAGGCTCCCAAAGGGTCCACGTCTACTATACAAAAACAGTGATCGCGGAAGAGCAAAAAGAATTACAAAATTCAAAAATTTGTGCGAAAGTCGCGCAAAGTTCGCAAACGGGCAGCAAGTAGCGAAGGGACGATGTAGTGTGCACCGAGAGCACAATGGCGCAAAAATTGCGCGGTTTTCGGGTTTGGTAGCAAGCATTTTGTTTGCATACCTCACATTCGCATGGACATCGAATTGTCCATCCCCCTTTCTTCGCCTCCTTCCGCCGATTGCCCAGTGCACCAGGGCATCACCGTCTGTCCGCCCGCCCTTCGCCAGCTCCAACTGGTAGGGCCCCCGCCAGAGGAGAACCTCCCCGCCACGGACCGGCACGGGGTGGAGACTCGCTGCGGAGCAGGTGACGAAGGTGGGGTGGTGGGTGCACATGGGGGGGGCTGCCAGTGCCGGGGGGGGGGGGGGTTGAAAACATCATCACGGAGGTCCTCCACAGCCAACTCCAAATGGCCCTCCAACCCCCCCCAAAAAAGGAGTTGGCCATATGTGGGAGCCTCCTAGTGCTCAAGCGTCCCCAAAATTTTCTTGAGCAGCGGGTCAGTGGGGGGGTCGAGGTGGGTGGCGTTGGGCAGCACGTTGGCATGCTTTTCGTCGGGGTCCACTGAATGAACAAGGCCCCTTGCATGTCTTGGCCGGGGGGGGGGGGCATGGTGGCGGGCGGTGCTCACCATGATGAGGACCTCCCCTTGGTCGAGGAGGACCTCGTCCCACCTCTCCACTTGGGCCTCCCCAAAGGCCGTTCCCGCCTGAATGCACAGGCGGTACTGGGGAAGAGGGCCACAAAAGTGGAGAGGTAGCAATCCGACCTTGACTTGTCGGATGGGGGGAGGATGTGGGGGGCGGTGGAGGTGTTCCGTGTGGGCCAGCTGATCGCCGGACTCCACACCGGACACAATGACGGAGCCAGGGGCATGGGGTAAAAGGATGCGAAGGCGTCGGGCATCCTGTGCTTCAGCTTGGTTACGAATTTTTTGAACACGCTACCAGCCAGGGCCTTTGTCTTAGACGCTCTGGATGGGTAGCACTGGGGCAAGGAGGGATCAGCCCTTTTTTTTCCACAGTTTGTTTGTTAAACACAACATCAAAAACCGTGGAACTTTATTTCCCCCCCCCACCCCCAAATTTTCTCCACCCGCTCCCAAGCCACCTTGCAGTCAGCGGAAGTGAGGGCGTCTCCGTTCACCGTATACCCAAGCTCGTCAACAAAGTTGAGGGGCATGGGAGGTGCGGGACGGTCGGGGAGAAGGGAGGGGAAGGCGGGGGGGGTCCAGCAAGGGGGCGGTGAGCAAAGGGGGTTCGGGGGTAATGAAGAGGGGTCGGCCAATCCCCGATACCAACACAACCCACGTTTCTGATGGAGCGTGGCAAGAGTGATGTCGGGGATGTGGTGGAGGGGGGGGGCACCTCAGGGTGGGCGGGGAAGAGCCCCAAGGAGTGGCAGTGCCACTGAAAGGAGAAAGAAGAATGGTCCCCCTTCGGTTCCACAGTAGGGAAATACTCCTTCAGGGCGATCATATCCATGCGCGGGGGGCAGTGGACAAGGTTAGTAGTGGGGTAGATCCTGCAAACCCCCGATTTCAACTTGCCTAACCCGTGCATAGACATGACCCCCGAAAGGGAGTCAACCGTTTTGGGGCCGGGGATAAGGCGGACGGCCCTCAATTCGGGCAGGGCCAGCTGCAGCTGGTGTCATAAGTATGTGGCCCACCCCTTCTTGCGAAGAGCACCCGCATGCTCGGGTTCCCTCATGTCAAATATGGATGAGGGTGGGGGAGGGGTCCAAACCCCTTGCCCACTCCCCCACCTCCCCCACCACCAGGCCTCCTGCAACGTATGCGGGCGGTGGGGGAGGCCCAAGAAGTGGGCGTGGGTGTCGGCGGCTGGGTTGGGCAGGCTACCATGTTGCAACAAGGCCATTGCAAGAGAAATCAGAGCTGCACAGGGGGACAAAAGCATGGAAACGTGCGCGATCTTCGCGCGAATGGGAATTACAGGCGAATGCTAACGAGACATGTGTAAGAGACATGCGAATATGCGCGCAAATGCAACAATTTTTTGCGAATCTAGGCGGCGTTAGCGACCACTCGAGCTACATTGTGCTTGTTTTTATTTTTCTTTAATTTTTGGCGAAGTAAGCACGGCAAACGGGCAAACGGGCACGGAATAGGGCAAAACAGTACAAAACCTTGCGACGTGCGCGTGTTCATTCGAAAGTGCGGTTCACAAAGGGTACACACTCCCTGTGTGTCCACCACACGGATTGAGATGCCGTTACCAAGCCAGCAACGCCTCATTCGCCCCGGGCGGGGGGCGAATTGGGCTGGTGCTAGTCGCCGAATCTACGTCACTGCTGAAAAGGGATACCTCGGTGACAGGCCTGACCCAGGGCTGGATCCCAAGTCAAGCGGCCGCATGGAGGCCCCCGCCCACCACAATGCTACCAAGGCGACCGGCATCACTGGACGCCCACAAACCAATGCGCATCTTTTCCCACAGGGGTCCGGTGACGGTAATTTGGCTGCAAATCGCAAGACAAGCAAACAGGGCACGGCGAAACAAGCATATGCCATAGACTTCGGCTACTGTGCATGTCGCAGTCTTATCCATAGGTCAGTGTACTTGGACTGGGGCAGATACCGTGCCATACACGTATGGCGTGATAGAAAAAGGCCTGGAGACAGGCATGATCCGCCATCGGGGGCTAGGCTTGCGGCGCATAGAGGGCCACAGTCCGCTCACGGTGGTTGTAGCCTAACACCCAAAGGCGGCGCGCGGCATCCCATGGTGGGGGTGGGGGGGGGATCACTCTGGTATCCCGTAGGAGTGCAGTGGCATCGCCAATGTCTTGCCTCTGACTGTCACGACCCACCCACCAATACTGCACAGGAAGACGCAAACGTTGTGTGCCTGGATCCCGATGGCCCGCAACCGCGGGCGGTACATGCACAGAGAAAGATAAAATGGTGGAAAGAACCTGCAAAAGGGCCGAGTGAGGCCACCCAGGAGCATCCAAAACTTGGTGTTCATGAGGGAAGGAGGAGGGGCAGTCCAATGGAACACACACACTGATCGCTGGCCGTGGCACGCCGAGAAACAGGGTGCAAATGGCAACGTGACAAAGGAGTGATTCCGTTACAAAGCCGCCACTTCGTTCAAAACATAGGACAGCACATCTTGCAGAGCTGTGCGGGTGTTCCGCAGGCAAGAAGAAGAGCTACATCCTGAGGGGCAATCTCGCTGGTAAGCCCTATGGTTGCACAAGGGTAAGAGGCTGAGACATGAAAGAGGTCAGGGTCCAGCTGGATGCCGAAAAGATCATGCCCATGCAAAACACAGATTTCATGCCCAATTTCATGCGGGCAGAAATCCTGAAGGGCAAGCAAAACCCGGGTCTGGCAGTGCTTGCTGTTCTAAATCTGGTCACAGGTGTCTATAAGCTCTATCCGGTGTACATTCCTATTTTTTGTAACAATCCCTACCAGGCAGAGGTCCATGCGACGTGGGTTGTTTTGTAGTCCCTTACCCCAAAAATATCGGTGTACCGGACTGCGGTGTGGACCTTCTGTGGCTCTCAGTCATACGTCTCGGCGCTAGAAAGCAAGAATGACGGCAATTGTCCTTTTGTATCCACTATGCTTCTGCGTTGTCGGGCCCTGTCTCGCCAATGGGAGGTCCCACGCCATTTGTACTCTCATCTCCAAGGCACTTTCTTGGACGATCTCCAAGGCACTTCCCATGACGAAGTGCTCGGTTGGGTAGACGCTTTCACCAAGGACATAGCCCTCGAGCAGCAGCCTGAGCTAGGCTGGATAGCGGCCTACAGGAGTCCAAGGTGTGCTTTGTCGACACGTCAACCCCCGCCCTTATTAGGCGCATGACCCGCTCATCTGGCATCGTCTCCACCGATATGTGATGGAGGCGGTGTCACTACCCCTTGTCTTGGACAACCCGTGCTATGCATTCTACAGCGAAATGCTCATGAAGGGTTTCCTAGTGGCCATTCGCATGATGTGGGAGCAGCATTTGACGCGGTGTGCCCCTTCGGTGGCGCCCCGCCCTCCATGAGCCACTACGCTGAGCAGTGCCGTATGGCGCCACTTTTGCATGTTTTCTCCCATTCCACCAGGACATGTCTTCGTAGCGGCGGAAGCAAAAGCGTCGGTCACGCAGTTCAATGTATACGTTCACCCGAGTCGTGTCATCTTGTTGTTGGTTGGCCCTGTTAGGGCGGGGTGCTATGGGTGACCGGCACATTGGGCACCGGGTCATACATGTGTCGCTTTTTTTGGGACGTTTCTCGGACATATCGTGGAGCTAGAGAGCAAGAAAGGGATCTTGGTCACGGGGCAATCAAGGCGCACGTGAAGTGTAGGAACCGTTTGCCTTTGTTTGGCCGTTTTGACTGGGTTTCGGGGCCGTTTTGGGCCAAAAAAGGCTGTTTTGGGGCACAAAATGCGCAGTTTTGGGATGGCACCTCCCGACTTGGCGCCCCCGCCCCGGGGCGCCACCGGTGAAGTTTTGGCTGAAAACTTGGATTTGGCAAGGCCACCACCAAGGCTTTAGGATGGCTAGAGTAAAGTAGAGCCCGAGGCGGTAGAACGGAGTAATGGCCAAAACGGAAAGGAGAAATGTTGCTTGCTTGTTGCTTGCTTGCTTGTTGCTTGCTTGTTGTTAGCTAGATTTAAGGGGAGAGGGCCGCAGTAATATCGATTACTACACCCCTCTCCCCTTAATTCTAGCTAACAAGCAACAAGCAAGCAAGCAAGCAAGCAACAAGCACTTCTCCTTTCCGTTTTGGCCATTGCTCCGCCTCATCGCTCCGGGCTCAACTCTACTCTAGCCATCATACAGCCTAGGTGGTGGCCTTGCCAAATCCAAGTTTTCAGCCAAAAACTCACCGGTGGCGCCCCGGGGCGGGGGCGCCAAGTAGGGAGGTGCCCTCCCAAAACTGGGCATTTTGTGCCCCAAAACAGCCTTTTTTGGCCCCAAACGGCCCCGAAACCCGGTCAAAACGGCCAAACGAAGGCAAACGGTTCCTACACTCCACGTGCGCCTTGATTGCCCCCTGACCAGAGGCCTTTCTTGCCCTCTAGCTCCACGATATGTCCGAGAGACGGCCCAAAAATGGCAAAAAAAAATGACCTGAATGTGCGATGTTTGTGTCAAACAGGCCCAAAACCAAGAACAGGCCGTATCTTGGCCTACGTGGCTCAAAACCGAATTCCGAGGGCACCTAGTACACCCGCAATCCCCCACTTTTTGTGGTTTCCAAGCCTCAAAATCGCCCAACGAGACGCCTGGACCCCCGTACCAGTGGTCACTTCGTGGAGCCGGAGGGCAGCCCGGCCCGAGCACGGTGGCTCCCAACGGTGGGTCCACCAGGGTCCCTCGGGCGGAAAAAATCATTTTTTCCGAAGTTGTTCCTAGACCACTTGGCATGCTCAAACAAGTGTTTTTAGCCCGTTTTGAGCCCGTGGTGACGCGTTTTGGGCCATGGAAAATCCCAAAATGCCTTGAAAATGGGCCGTTGTGGGACCATGAATGGGTCAAAAACGTGTTTTTCCAAAAGTGATCCGAGACCATTTGGGATGCTCAAACAAGCGTTTTTAGCCCATTTTGAGCCCTTGGTGACGCGTTTTGGCCCATGGAAAATCCCAAAATGTATTGAAAGAGTGCCGCTTTGGGAGCAAAAATGGGTGAAAAAAGGGTCAAAGACGCGCTTTTCCAAAAGTGATCCTCGACCTTTGGGGGTGCACAAACAAGTGAAATGAGCCCATTTTGAGTTTGTTTTGACCGAGTTTAGCCCCTTCTGCCACATGTATGCACCAAGTTGTACCGTTACCACGTACCTTAGAGCCGTATGGTGGAGCCACTTAGAGTTGGGGAGAGGGGTGTAGATTAGAGGATATATATATATATATATATATATATATATATATATATATATATATATATATATATATATATATATATCCTCTAATCTACACCCCTCTCCCAACTCTAGGTGGCTCCACCACACGGCTCTAAGGTACGTGCGAAGGGCACAAAGTGGTGCATACATGTGGTGGAAGGGGCTAAACTCGATCAAAACAGGCTCAAAGCGGGCTAAAAACACTTGTTTGAGCATCCCAAATGGTAAGGCATCACTTTTGGAAAAACGCGTTTTTGACCCATTTTTGACCCACTTTTGGTCCCAAAATGGCCCATTTTCAAGGCATTTTGGGATTTTCCATGAGCCAAAACCCGTCGCCACGGGCTCAAAATGGGCTAAAACTACTTGTTTGAGCATCATAAATGGTCCAGGATCACTTTTGGAAAAACACGTTTTTGACCCATTTTTGACCCATTGTTGGTCCCAAAACGGCCCATTTTCAAGGCATTTTGGGATTTTCCATGGCCCAAAACGCGCCACCACGGGCTCAAAACGGCCGAAAAACACTTGTTTGAGCATCCCAAGTGGTCTAGGAACAACTTTGGAAAAAATGATTTTTTTCGCCCTGGGGACCCTGGTGGACCCACCGTTGGCCCCCACTGTGCGTGGGCTGGCCGGCCCTCCGGCTGCACCAAGTGACCACTAGTACGGGGGTCTACGTGTCTCGTTGGGCGATTCTGAGGCTTGGAAACCATAAAAAGTGGGGGGTTGCGGGTGGACTAGGTGCCCTCGGAATTCGTTTTTGAGCCACGTAGCCCAAGATACGGCCCGTTCTTGGTTTCGGGGTGCTGGTGCACATTGCGCAGATTTTGGGGCTTTTTGGCGCCTTTTTGGGCCATTTCTCGGAAATATCGTGGAGTTGAAGGGCACCAAAGGTCCCTTGGTCACGAGAAAGGCAAGCCGCACGTGGAGTGTAGCAGCCGCCACAACAGCGTCCATTGCACTTTCGGTCGTTGGGACCATGTTTTTGAAGCTTGACCGCTTACTACACCCTCAATTCTCTCCGTTGATTGACACCTTGGATTTTGTGAATCGCCTAGAGGTATTTGATTCTCTCTACGGTTTCGCCTCGGGTGATTATGCTGCGACCATTGTTGATTTTACCAACATGTATTCAAATTTTTTATGGGACGATGTAACAAAAACGTGGCGCTTTTGGATGAAATTTTTCCTCGAGAACCACTCCGCGGGCACCTTCACCCCCCAGGAGATCTCTTTTGCTTTTTGGTTATTCTCTCCCATGCCTCATGCGCTCTTTGAACAATGTAGCAAGGTCCTTCTATTTCTTGACATATCCTACCATGATGCGTTGACGTTGGGAGAATTCCTTTTGGCGTGTATGTTCACACACACTTTGTTTGTGGCACCAGGAAAAGGGTTGCACCGCCAGCGCGCTGGTTTTCCTATGGGCACCAACGCTGCCGCGCCGTTTGCTAATCTCATTGATCGGTACTATGAATTATTGTGCCCACTCCCAACCACACATGGATTCATGCACGCTCGGTTCATTGATGATTTATGCCTCATACACCCCAAGGCATGGACGCCCCACGTGAGCGCCCACCTTTCCAAGTGTTACCCGGCACACTTACCTTTCGAAATCGAACACCTGGGTCAACAATCAGGCCTCGTATTCCTTGATCTGTACCTCATCTCCATAGGAGGCCCGCTACGCTTTTGCACGTACTTTAAGAATACGAATTTTGGTGTGTACCTACCGTGGCGTAGCAATAACCCGAGATCACACAAGCTTGGGTGGATCAAAGGTGAATGCGCCCGGTACCTCCGAACCAACTCCCATAAGTGCTATTTCGATTTGGTTTGTGATCGTTTGAGAAGTTGCCTCATTCGCCTTCATTACCCGAAGTCCACATATGAGCCCTTGCCTCTTTCTTGGTCTTCGAAATCACTCTACATGCATCGTAAACCGCGCGCGACCATGCACACACCAATCCATTGCCTCCGGGTACCTTTCCATGCTTCTTTGGAGTTTTCCCTAACCGGCCTACTTCAATGGATGCAACGCAAACTTGCCACACACATTCCGCGCTTGCGCTTGTTCGTCACCTACCAACCGATGACCAAGCTTCGAATGGTATGGCATCGCCTTGCTATGAGCACACTACGTGAGTCCGGGGAGGGTGGGAGGGATGGAACAGTTTTTTTGCCCCGAGATCTCGGTTCAAAAAATTCTTTAACCCCGGATTTAATAGCCCAAGATTTGTTGCAAGTGTGGGCGCGCGCGGGCACGCCGCCAGAATGATTGATCGCGCTGGCGCTGGCGCCCATGATTTTTGATGTGCTCTCTTATCTATTTTTTGTCGCTTCGTTGGTGATTTACTGAGCTTCTTCTCATTTGTACCCATTGTGCTTGTATGATACATCGCTTCCTTCAGTTGTTTTGGTTGATGAGGCTGCTACTAAGCAGCGAAATGCATACCCCAGATATGAAACAGTAGACGCTCAGAGTTCATTCAAGCCCGTGGATATTGGACTGAGGCTGCCTTTGCATTTGCATTTGCTTCGTTGATACTCACGGAGGGCATAGAGCACGGTTTGTGTTAAAGCAAACCGAAGCATTTTATCATTTTAAACACTGGCCGTTTTTCGGACATATCGTGGAGTTAGAGGGCACCAAAGGTCCCTTGGTCACGAGAAAGGCAAGCCGCACGTGGAGTGTAGCAGCCGTTTGCCTTCGTTTGGCTGTTTTGAGCCCTTACTAGGGCCATTTTGGGCGAAAAATGGCTGTTTTTGGCCCAAAACTGCGCAGATTTGGGAGGGCACCTACCGACTTGGCGCCCCCGCCCCGGGCCACCACCGGTGAGTTTTTGGCTCAAAACTTGGATTTGGCAAGGCCACCACCTAGGCTCTAGGATGGCTAAAGTAGAGTCAAGCTCGAGGCGATGGGAAGGTGCAGTGGCCAAAACGGAATGGTGACGTGTTG
>OZ038391.1:55946487-56133348 GCA_964036045.1 Eutreptiella sp. 'Long Island Sound 2002' | reverse complement strand
AAGCAAGCAAGCAACAAGCAAGCAACACTTCTCCTTTCCGTTTTGGCCATTGCTCGGTCTCATCGCTCCGGGCTCTACTCTACTCTAGCCATCCCAGAGCCTAGGTGGTGCCCTAGTTTTGAGCCAAAAACTCACCGGTGGCGCCCCGGGGCGGGGGCGCCAAGTAGGGAGGTGCCCTCCCAAAACTGCGCATTTTTTTGCCCCAAAACAGCCTTTTTTGGCCCAAAACGGCCCCGAAACCCGGTCAAAACGGCCAAACGAAGGCAAACGGTTCCTACACTTCACGTGCGCCTTGATTGCCCCATGACCAAGATCCCTTTCTTGCTCTCTAGCTCCACGATATGTCCGAGAGACGGCCCAAAAATGGCAAAAAAAAATGGCCTAAATGTGCGCTGTTTGTGTCAAACAGGCCCAAAACCAAGAACAGGCCGTATCTTGGCCTACGTGGCTCAAAACCGAATTCCGAGGGCACCTAGTCCACCCGCAACCCCCCATTTTTTGTGGTTTCCAAGCCTCAAAATCGCCCAACGAGACGCCTAGACCCCCGTACCAGTGGTCACTTGGTGCAGCGAGAGGGCAGCCTAGCTGGCGCACGGTTGGGGCCAACGGTGGGTCCACCGGGGTCGCCGGGGGAAAAAAATCATTTTTTTCAAAGTTGTTCCTAGACCACTTGGGATGCTCAAACAAGTGTTTTTAGGCCGTTTTGAGCCCGTGGTGGTGCGTTTTGGGCCATGGAAAATTCCAAAATGCATTGAAAATGGGCCGTTTCATGACCAAAAATGGGTCCAAAATAGGTCAAAAACGCGTTTTTCCGAAAGTGATCTTGGGCCATTTGGGATGCTCAAACAAGTGTTTTTAGCCCATTTTGAGCCCGTGGTGACACGTTTCGGCCCATGGAAAATCCCAAAATGCCTTGAAAATGGGCCGTTTTGGGACCAAAAAAGGGTCAAAAATGGGTCAAAAACGCGTTTTTCCAAAAGTGATGCCTTACCATTTGGGATGCTCAAACAAGTGTTTTTAGCGCATTTTGAGCCCGTTTTGATCGAGTTTAGCCCCTTCCACCACATGTATGCACCACTTTGTGCCCTTCACACGTACCTTAGAGCCGCGTGGTGGAGCCACCTAGAGTTGGGGAGAGGGGTGTAGATTGGAGGATATATATATTACTACACCCCTCTCCCCTTAAATTTAGCTAACAAGCAACAAGCAACAACAAGCACGTCTCCATGCCGTTTTGGCCATTGCACCTTCCCAAAGCCTCAAGCTTGACTCTAATTCAGCCATCCTAGAGCCTAGGTGGTGGCCTCACATGGTGCTGGGACGCACAGCATAGAAGGTAAAAAATGGTAGGAAAATGCTGAGCATATTGCTCAGGATATTTGGGGATGCTCAGCATTCATGCTCAGCAAATGGGACTCATATTGCAAGGTTGATCTCGGAAGTCCCAGCCAAAATTTCTTCCGAGCTCCCCCGGCACGGTCGGCTGGGGAGCCCATGGAACATTCCTAGCGATATCGGTTGCGTTTTGGGACCCCATTTGGCTGCCAAAACTTCCGAGCATCTTTCCGAGGGATTTCGAAAACTTCCAAGCGTTTTTCCATCGGTTTTTTGTACAATGACCTACACCGTTCTTGGTTCCCAAATCCCACACCTCAGCAAAGAAACACACAAAAAGACAAGCATGACCGTTCACTTACGCTTGAAATGTGAATGCTCAGTGCCTTGCCTGTTCATTTCAGCTTGAACTGTGAATGCTGTAATCTCCTTCGCTGAGCATCTGCACAGGACAGCCATCGCTTGACATGGCATCCACATCCACCACCACACGGCGATACTTCTTGGGTTGAGGTTGGGGTTCAGGGTTGTCACTGGATGATGAGGAAGAATCTGAGGCACTTACTGTGGAGGCACCAGATAGGTGCACAGCATCATCATCCGAATCATTATCCTCGGGACTGCTACTGCTCCCACTATCACTGCTGCTGCTGCTGCTGCTGCTGCTGCTGCTGCTGTTGCTACTGTTACTGCTGCTACTGCCACTGCCACGAGGGCACACAAGTTGCTGCTCAATGTCGCTATCAACAATGGGTACACGCGCCAACTTCGTACGTCTCATGGGTTGAACACGCTGCTGCTCGTTCAAACCCGTAGGACCTTGAAATGAAGCAGCACTGTCCTCGCCCTCCGAAGGGGGTACAATATCAACTGTCGCAGGCTTAGAAACTCGGCTTTGAGGGATGGGCCCCACACGTCCCTTACCCTTTCCCTTGTCCTTCAGCGCCTTACGGCGTGCAGCACAGGACTTAAATGTGGCACGGCTCTTCAAACCCAGTTTGGGCCACTTGCAGACAGCTTCCCTGTCCAGTGGTACCCATTGACGGACACCACGCTTTGAGCCACAGGTCCCACACACACATACCACATCACTCTCGGGATTTGCACCTGGAAAGGCGCATTTCACCGAACGGGTGTCTGGGTGCATATATAGGGAGCAACCACCTCCCTCCTGGAAATCCAGCAAATGCTCTAAGAGGCGTTGGAAGACCACATGCCACACGGCATTGGCAGCAACCATGCACGCCTCAAGAACAACGTTTCGTTGCACGGGCGCCCAAATTTTGGCACAGGGGATCTTCTTTTTTTTCTGCACGAACTTCTGATACAGCTCATGCTTCAAACTTTCACTAATACTGGCATCTTGCCTGGTACTAGTGACGGGGGCATATCTCTTGGCCACCCTCAGATCCCGCTCGCCGGCCTCATCGGAACACAGCATGGGTGTCCGTGGATTAAACCATGTGTGGGACCACCCATGCATATATAAGGTTGCAGTGCAACCTTCTTCAGCAAACTCGGGATGATGTGCACAATATATGTGTACAACATCCCCATAGCTTGCCATGTGACAGTTGCCAGGTTATTACAACCATAGCATAGATGCACCATGTGGCAAAATGCCACCACCAAGGAATGGAAAGGCAGGGGGAGCACCATACCCCCTGCTAGTCTGCCCATGACTGTGCGGGCCTCGCGACCTGTGAGGCTAATGCCTGCCTGAAATCTACCTCGTACGTGACGCATGTGCTGCCTGCTATCAGGTGGCAAAGATCCAGGATCATACCTCCTTGCCACATGTGCTATGACCTGGAGTAGCTCATGGTTGTAGGGCGCTGGTAGTGTTCGACCTATGACACCCAGGATCCTGGAGGCTGCTCCTTTGGTGTTGTGCAATACAGGTTGCACAATATATACCTCTTCCAGGTTAGAAACCCCCTGAAACTTATGGGACCCACGCACACCATTGAGACATCCCCCTTTGTGCAAAAAGAGTTCTCCCGCCCCATCCTTATTCACCCAGGGACACGCCACACAGCCCTTTTGCCGGCACTCAGACCACAAATGGTGGTGATCGGCAGTGATTGCCCCGAGCCTTATCTGCAGGGTGGTGTTGTACACTGCACCAGCATACTTCATACGTTGCTTAAATTTACAAGAAGGCAGGGCTTGTAAGGCCTCTGCACGTTTGGGTAGCCACTGGCAATCGCTGACCTTGGGAAGCTCTTGCCAGGTCAACATGTCTGTGCACCTAGGCACATTGCCAGACATCGGGAACCAGTGTCCCTGGAAATCAATTATACTGATTTTTGTGTTAATATTTGGACGGCCCCGGGGCTGGTAACCGTCGGCGTAGAGGCCTAAGGTCAGGGTGGCATGGGGTGGTGGGGGTTTCTGCCGGCCTTGGGCAGCCAATGAGCCACACTTCTGTAGAAGTAGGTGGCACGGCTGTGGTAACAACTTCCTGTTGTCCAGGGAGTAGTCCACTGCAGGAAGATGCAGGTCCTCCTGTTGCCTTAAAGCAACCATTGACCAACCAACCCCTGGTTGGAGATGGTCTAAGGTGCGCAAGACAGCGGCTGGCACCACATGCTCATGGCGAAGGCGAAGTGCAGCAGCCTGGCACTCTGGTGCTTGGGTGACTGATGTGGCCTGTGTGGTAGGCAAAGGGCCAAGGGACCTACGCACAACTGTGAAGGTGCCACTTGGGGGGCGCTGTAGCTGGTCTAGGTCCTTGGCCTGCAAGGGGGTGGCCGTGGGGAAGTTCATGGCAAAGGCTGACACCATGAATTGATCAGCTGGAATAGGGCATATGCTGGCAAATGCCTCCAGCTTGGAGATCTCCCCCTTCACCCATATAGCATGGTTGTTCACAACAAATTCATGGTGAAACATGGTGCCTGGGAAACAGAAGATTGCAGGCGACGGACCGAAGCATATCGCATGCACGTCGGTACAGATTTCCTAAAATTGCCACCGGTAACCGGACAATATTGGTCTCTCTTTCAATGTTCTATGCTGGGCACCGGTGGTACATGTGTTGCCAAATCCAAAATTTGAGCCACAAACTCACTGGTGGCGGCCCGGGGCGGGGGCGCCAAATCGGGAGGTGCCCTCCCGAATCTGCGCAGTTTTGGGCCAAAAACAGCCATTTTTCGCCCAAAACAGCCCTAGTAATGGTTCAAACTAGCCAAACGAAGGCAAACGGCTGGTACACTCCACGTGCGGCTTGACTTTCTCGTGACCAAGGGACCTTTGGTGCGCTCTAACTCCACGATATGTCCGAAAAACGGCCCAAAAAGGCGCCAAAAAGCCCCAAAAACTGCGCAATGTGCACCAGCACCCCGAAACCAAGAACGGGCCGTATCTTGGGCTACGTGGCTCAAAAACGAATTCCGAGGGCACCTAGTCCACCCGCAACCCCCCACTTTTTATGGTTTCCAAGCCTCAGAATCGCCCAACGAGACACGTAGACCCCCGTACTAGTGGTCACTTGGTGCAGCCGGAGGGCCCGCCAGCCCACGCACAGTGGGGGCCAACGGTGGGTCCACCAGGGTCCCCAGGGCGAAAAAAATCATTTTTTCCAAAGTTGTTCCTAGACCACTTGGGATGCTCAAACAAGTGTTTTTCGGCCGTTTTGAGCCCGTGGTGGCGCGTTTTGGGCCATGGAAAATCCCAAAATGCCTTGAAAATGGGCCGTTTTGGGACCAACAATGGGTCAAAAATGGGTCAAAAACGCGTTTTTCCAAAAATGATCCTGGACCATTTATGATGCTCAAACAAGTAGTTTTAGCCCATTTTGAGCCCGTGGCGACGGGTTTTGGCTCATGGAAAATCCCAAAATGCCTTGAATATATATATATATATATATATATATATATATAATTATATATATATATATATATATATATATATATATATATATATATATATATATATATATATATATATATATATATATATATATATATATATATATGGGAGGTAGGAAGGAGGGCGGTATACGCGTTCCTGCGCGGTGACACACCCTTCTGCCCGCCGGCAGGGAGGATCGTGCAGCGTCCGCCGTGGAACCCGTATGCCGGCCTCCCCGGCGACCTGCGGGCAACCTTCCAGAGGGCACCGCTGCACGCACTGCTGGTGTCGCGGTCGTGCGTCGAGCATGACGAGGCCCTGTCCTTGTTCCCTCATTGGATGGCGGCGGTGGCGCAGGCCTTCGACCAGTGGGTCGGTTCCTGGGTAGCGCGGGACATCACGGCATTCAGGGAGTGGTCCCGCGTGGTGTCGGCGCAGTCGTGGGCCCAGGTGCGTGGTACCAAGGTGAGAAGCCCTGACGGCCAGAGTGATCCCTGGCTCCAGGTGTACGCCAACCATCCAGCTGTGGGGAACGTCATGGGCTGGCCTCGCGAGGTGCTGCCGGTCCTTCAGCAACCTCTGTGCAGTCTCCCAATCCTGGCGGTGGCTGTCGTACTTGACGTGGGTACGTTGTGGCTGTATGACCGGCAGCTGCGACGAGCCGTACCAGCGGTCACGGAGCAGCGGTCCATGGCAGTGTTAGTGGGCTCCAAGCAGCTGGCACGGGTACAGGGCGACGACGCGCAAGGCCACGTCACGGAGGCCATGTTCTCTCTGCCAGAGGGGGACGACCACGTGGCTGCCGATGCCCGTCACACCCTTGACACCCTGGGCCTCGAGGCGGTCATTGAGGCTCGGGCGGGAGGACAACGCTTGGTTCTGGCTTCCGCCAGGGGCCCGGAGCAGGACGGGGTTGATGTCATTGGGGAGGTCTTGCGAGACTACGGTTGGGAGCTCCTGGCGCATGGCACACGCAGCCCCAAAGTGGCGCGGTGGCCCCGGCTGCTTGAGAGCCTGCCGGTGATGCCCGACGGGCGACCGATACTCCGCCCGGTGTCCACGTGGGAGGAAGCGAGGCGCAGCCTCCTCAGTTGTGCCATAGCACGCACGCTGGCGAGGGCTTTGCTCGGGCTCCAGGACGCGTGCTGCGATGTATGGCAGGACCTGTGGTCGCAGTGTTGTGATGATAACTGCGTTCCATCGCGGTCTGTGCTTCCGCAGCGATGCCACGGGTGCGGGGAAACGGTGTCAGTATGGGTTCATCAGTGTGCCTCCGCCCCGCTGTGCGGGACATGTAAGGAGCGTGCCGATAGGGGGTGGCCTAAGGCGAGGTGGGCACTGCGGCACTCTGGACAGATGTCCTCAAGTGCCTGGAAGACTATCCAGGATGGCCTGAAGAGCGTCCGAGTGGAAGGGGTACGGTGCCCTGGAGCGCCGTCTGCGGCCCTGCCCCTGATGCTGTGGTGGGCGGCTCTGGAGGGCGACTCACGGATACTGTGGTTGTGGCATCGCGGAGGAAATGGTGACGGCGTGGTGGGGGCCGGGGGTGCAGGTTGATGGGGTTGGGAATCATGGGTGCACCAGCTACCGTCCCTACGCTGGACGCAGCGGAGGGGGTAGCGCCTGAGAAGCAGTGCCTTCGCGGCCTGATTGTGCGGTACTGGCAGGCGGCGTATGACGGCCAACGCGATGTGACAGGTCGTGCCGGCCTGATGGTGAGCCGTACTGCCCCCGTGCATGAGGGTCGGACAGGGATGCTTCACCCGCCTGCCCCGGGTCGCCGCATACAACAGTGAGGTGTCATGGGTCGTCCCAACCAGGGTAATAAGGCCCAAACCCCTGTAGGGTATTCCCATGGCACCGGGGTCTCTACTGGCGGCCCGGCTACGGCAGAGTTGAGGTTGGTTGCTCGGGATACACCGGGGGTGCACGGAGTTGTCTGGGGGTTACAGCGTTGCGGCGCCCCCTAGGAGTGTTACACGGGGTTGCGGGGTCGGCCTGCAGGCCCCGGGAGCGGCGACGGGGCGGAGATGTGTGCGTGGAAGGATATGACAGTGGGGTCGTCAGGGGGACAGTATAGCGGGCGTCGTGGAGACGATGTGGCAGCATGGGAGGAGCGCTCACGGGGGGCACGTGGAGTTCCAGGTGGCGGCGTACTGGAGTCTTGGGGGTAAACGCGGCGGCACTGGGATCCGTACGGTGGGGGTACGCGGCGGTACTGGGGAACCGTACAGTGGGGGAGCAGCGGGGAAGTTCCAGATGACGGTGTACTGGCATCGTGGGGGTATACGCGGCGGTACTGGGGACCGTATGGTGGGGGTACGCGGCGGTACTGGGGTCCGTACGGTGGGGGAACGCGGCGGTACTGGGGAACCGTACAGTGGGGGAGCACGGGGATGCATGGCGGTACTGGGGTGTCCCCCTGACACCTCTAACAACTCAGGGGGAGCGCGGGGGCATCCCCTGGCCCCGTTAACAAACTAGAGGGACCGTGCCTGCGGGCATGTACATAGTCTAACCTCTGACCATGGCCTAGTGGTTGCGGTAGTGCGTTTCGTGGCGGCTAGCAGGTGGCGTCGGCGTGGCAACGGCGGTACTGCGCGGCGTCGTAGCGAAGAGTATGCAGTCGCCTCTCCACTGTAACGGCTTACCCCTGGGGGGCGCCAGTCCGGTCGGCTAGAGGCGAGGAGGGCAGAGGAGCGGCATGCTGAGTGGTCCGGGGGGTGACGCGCGGGCCAATGCTATAAGTAGGCTCGCCACGTCGTCGGTGGGGGCCGAACCTGCGGCCTGGCCGCTGCAGTGGCGGAAGAGGCGCAACCACGGAAGCTGGCCAATCAGTGCAGGTAAGGGTCAAGGGTAGGCGCCAGGGCATTGTATGTGGGCCAGATGAGGTGCACCTGGTTACCACGGCCCGGGGCGAGCCTCTGGTGGGTACCCCTACAGGGGGTCGATAACCAAGCTACGGCACCCACCAGCCCGAATCCCAGCCAGCGATATTCACGGGTTGCGCCACTCCCGTCGCGTAGCGGCCGGCGTCCCCCCCTGTAGACCCTCAAGATATATTATATGTGGGCACGTGGTTACCTCGCAGTAGATTGGGCGCTGGCCCCTGACATGGGGTGCCAGCATGGTATATATCTGGGGTGTGGGGGCAGCACAGGGCCACGGTGACGTGGAGTTGATACCGTGTTTCTGTACTGTACTAGGGGACTGGTGCGGTGGGACGGTGGCGTACATTGTGGAGACATGGGGGCGATGAAAGCTGAGGGCCAGGCTAGGCTGGAGCCTCCCAGAAATCCTGGCTATGCACATACGGGCTATTGCGTACTGCAGAGGGATACGTGGAGTTAGGGGTGGTGGGCAGTCTCGAGGACGCAGACGGCAATGGATTCCATGGGGTCATGAGTGATGGATGTCTCCACGGTGGCGGGGGTACGCGAACGACGGAGGGTCAGCTCTCGCTTCGCCGCATGCGTGCTGCTTTGTTCCTTGGTTGCCGCTTTGCGACGGGCAGAGATGCCCTTGCTTTCTGCTTGTTGCGATGCTGCTGCGCTGCTTTGCCTTGCCCCTTACCCCCGGCGAACAAACGGGCCAGCGTCCGTCGCCGTTGCTAATGCTAACGCTATGCAGTTGCCACTGCCCCCAAAGCCTGGTTGACCGGTATCCCCGGTCCTCTGGGTCCTCCGTCATGCTGTGGGCCACCTCAGGCAGCCCTGGGACCCACGGGATCGAGCGAGGCAGGAACCACCTGTCGGCGCGAGATGCCCGGTAACTCCAGTGGACGGCATGATAAGTGGTTATGACTATGACTATGACTATATATATATATATATATATATATATATATATATATATATATATATATATATATATATATGGCATAATACGGCAACGCCCCCCCCCCCCCACCCCTGTGACTTGGGGAGGATTGGAGGGCACGTAAGGACCATACCCCCTATTTTAAGGGTGGGGAACACAAATAAACACCTTTGAGAAGGTTTTTGGATGGTTGGGGTGGAGCATTTGGGCATACAAAGGTGTCGGTAGGGCTAAAAACAAGGTATGACATCACCAAAAATAGGGTCTTAACCAGTGACCTCAAAATAGCAAAATATTCAAGGTTGGCTCAAAAAATGGTACCATGGGGTTAAGGTGCCCCTTCCTTGGCCCCTAGTAGGGCAAAAGGGTGAGGAATGCATCTAGTGGAAGGCATCGTCAGCAATGGTGCGGGATGTAGGTGGGTTTTGTGGCGCAGAAAGCGCTATTTTTGGATTTTGAGGGTATTTTTGGTGATGATGTCACTCAGTAGGAAATACCTATTTTTAGCAACTTTGAAAGGTCATAGGGACCCACCACCGTCTCCAATCACCGTAAAACCTATTTTTTTGCGTTTCCCGACCCCAAAATAGGGGGGGGGTCCCTAACCCCAACCCAAACCCGGCCGGTGGGGCCCTAGTGGGGGGGGGGGCCGTTGCCGTATTGTGCCATATATATATATATATATATATATATATATATATATATATATATATATATATATATATATATATATATATATATATATATATATATATATATATATATATATATATATATGGCACAACAGGACGGTGCCCCCCCCCCCCAAGGGCTCCACCAGTGGGGGTTGGGTTGGGGTCAAGTACCCCCCCCTCCCCTATTTTTGGGTTGAGAAATTCAAAAAAAAATAGGATTTACGGTGATTGGAGACAGTGGTGGTTCACTATGACCCTTCAAAGTTTCCAAAAATAGGTATTTCTTAACGAGTGACATCATCACCCTAAATAGCCTCAAAATCTAAAAATAGCCCTCTCTACGTCACAAAACCCACCAACACCCCAAACCATTGCCGTGAATGCCTTCCATGCCATCCATTCATCACCCTTTTGCCTCACTAGGGGCGGGAGAACGGCCTCTTGTACCCTACCGTACCATTTTTAGGGCCAACCTTGCATATTTTGCTATTTTGAGTCATCATGACGTCACCCTTTTTTTGGTGATGTCATACCCTTTTTTTAGGCCTACCCACACCTTTGTGAGCCCAAATGCTCCATCCGAATCATCCAAAAACCTTCTCAAAGGTGTTTATTTGTGTTCCCCACCCTTAAAATAGGGGGGTCAATCCTTACTTGCCCTCCAATCCTCCCCAAGTTGCGGGGGGGGGGGGGGGGCGTCCTATTATGCCATATTACTACACCCCTCTCCCCTTGAATCTAGCTAACAATATATATTTATATATATATATATATATATATGTATATATATATATATATATATATATATATATATATATATATGGCAAGGTTAGGTACCCCCCCCCCCCTATTTGGGGCCGGGAAACACAAAAAAACATGTTTTAGAAGTGAATTGGATGGTTATTACTGGGTATTTGCCCGTATAAAGGTCTAAAAATGGCTAAAATTAGGGTATGACATCACTGCTCGTAGGATCCTAACCAGAGTACTAAACATAGGTACAATTGTGGTCCAAACCACTAATACTAGCACCAAATACCACCAATAATAGTATCATAGGACATGAAAAAGGACAGGGGAATGTTAAAAATGCTGAGTTACTATGTCATTGGGTGCATATAGGGGTGGTGTGGGTTATTTTTAGGATTTAGTGGTTATTTTTAGTACTCTGGTCAGGATGCAACCAGCAGTGATGTCATACCCTATTTTTAGCCCAAAAACCCTGTCTACAGCCCTCCCACTGTCCATCCGAGCCTGAAACCCATTTTTTTGTGTTTCCCAACCTCAAAATAGGGGGGAGGGGTCCCTAGTCCTGCCCCACATCGCACACTAGGGTCCAGGGTGGGGGGGGGGGGGAAATTGCGTATTTGCCATATATATATATATATAAATATCTATATATATATATATATATATATATATATATATATATATATATATATATATATATATATATATATATATATATATATATATATATATATATATATATATATATATATATGGGCGTTTTACGGGGGGGGGGTCATTTCTGGGGTTTTGACGCAAAGTGGGAGGTTTTTCGGCCGTTTTCAGAATTTCTCATGGATGTCGGTGGGCCTACTAGTGAAAACATGGGACCCCCCTATTTTGGACATGGAGAATCCAAAATCAAGGTTTCAGGCTGATTTGAAACGGTGGCGGGCCTGTGCGAAGGCCGGAAGTCAAGGTCTTTCAGCAAAAATTCCTGGTTTTCTGGGAGCAGGTCAAACAAATGCAGACGGAACACAACAAAACTCAAGGGCACCACTTTACTTGTGTTTCACCTCAATTGGTTGCCAAAGAACCCACATACCCCTTGTTCTTACAAGCATCAAAGCGTTTTGCTTTGCAAAGGTCACAAAAACAGGGCAATGTGCGGGCCATGACATGGTTTGGCTTACCAATCGATTTCCAATGGAAACTTTTGGTGATGCCCTTGATGGTCTCCGCTGCGTGTGCCGTGGGCTTCTTGCCCTCCAATACTTGAAAACGATATTCCTTATATTTGGCATATTTTCCCCTTATGGGGACTCCCTTGGTGTGATCCCACAGAAATTGCACACATTCGTGCGGCGTGGGCATTCCGCCGACTGTGTCGTACAGAAATCGAGCAAGTCGTTGACTGCCTTCTGAGAAAGCGAGAAACAGTTGAGGAGGGCCTGCACAGTGTGTCTCTGCCTGATGTCATTAAAATCAAAATGTCTTCTTCGATGTTGTTGTGCATGTCCGCCAAAAGGGTCTGTTGACGTTCGTACGGGATCGCCTCCATAAGTGTTCTCCGGCTGATCCCCTTGTAGAAATGATATTGACGCCCCGGCAACTTGTCGGAGGGGCTGATTTTGCGTTTTTTTTGGGCTAGGGGAACCCAAAATGAGTCTTTTGGCTTTGGGGGGCATTGTGGTGGACAAAAAACAACAAACAAAGTGCACCTGTGCAACAAACAGTGGACGGGAGAGCAAAATAGCACACGGTGCAGGACACAGGCAGCAGGTACAGACAGTGCAGACCCCAAAAACCCCAAAACGCCCGAAAATTCGGCCCCGGATCTCAAAAATGTGGCCTCCTACCCCCCCCCCCAACCCATACCTTTCCGAAACGGCCATTTCTTGGAGATTTCGAAAAGGTATAACATACCCCCCCCCCCACGGAGCGACATTTTTGAGAAAAACGGCGAAAACTGAAAAATATCCCACTTTGCGTCGGAATGACCCCAAAAACGCCCATATATATATATATATATATATATATATATATATATATATATATATATATATATATATATATATAATATATATATATATATATATATATATATATATATATATATATATATATATATATATATATATATATATATATATATATATATATATATATATATATATATATATATATATATATATATATATATATATATATATATATATATATTACTACACCCCTCTCCCCTTAAATCTAGCTAACAAGCAACAAGCAAGCAACAACAAGCAAGCAACAACAAGCAAGCAACAACAAGCACTTCTCCTCACCGTTTTGGCCATTGCTCCACCTCATCGCTCCGGGCTCTACTCTACTCTAGCCATCTTGGAGCCCAGGTGGTGGCCTTGCCAAATCCAAGTTTTGAGCCAAAAACTCACCGGTGGCGGCCCGGGGCGGGGGCGCCAAGTCGGGAGGTGCCCTCCCGAATCTGCGCAGTTTTGGGCCAAAAACAGCCATTTTTCGCCCAAACAGCCCTAGTAAGGTTGCAAAACAGCCAAACCGAAGGCAAACGGCTGCTACACTGCACGTGCGGCTTGACTTTCTCGTGACCAAGGGACCTTTGGTGCGCTCTAACTCCACGATATGTCCGAGAAACGGCCCAAAAAGGCGCCCAAAAGCCCCAAAAACTGCGCAATGTGCACCAGCACCCCGAAACCAAGAACGGGCCGTATCTTGGGCTACGTGGCTCAAAAGCGAATTCTGAGGGCACCTAGTCCACCCGCAACCCCCCACTTTTTATGGTTTCCAAGCCTCAGAATCGCCCAACGAGCCACGTAGACCCCCGTACCAGTGGTCACTTGGTGCAGCCGGAGGGCCGGCCAGCCCACGCACAGTGGGGGCCAACGGTGGGTCCACCAGGGTCCCCGGGGCGAAAAAAATCATTTTTTCCAAAGTTGTTCCTAGACCACTTGGGATGCTCAAACAAGTGTTTTCAGGCTGTTTTGAGCCCGTGGTGGCGCGTTTTGGGCCAGGAAAATCCCAAAATGCCTTGAAAATGGGCCATTTTGGGACCAACAATGGGTCAAAAATGGGTCAAAAACGCGCTTTTCCAAAAGTGATCCTGACCATTTATGATGCTCAAACAAGTGGTTTTAGCCCATTTTGAGCCCGTGGCGACGGGTTTTTGGCTCATGGAAAATCCCAAAATGCCTTGAAAGCGGGCCATTTTGTGACCAAAAATGGGTCAAAAATGGGTCAAAAACGCGTTTTTCCAAAAGTGATCCCGGACCACCTGGGATGCTCAAACAAGTGTTTGTAGCCCGGTTTGAGCCCGTTTTGACCGAGTGTAGCCCCTTCCACCACATGTATGCACCACTTTGTGCCCTTCGCACGTACCTTAGAGCCGTGTGGTGGAGCCACCTAGAGTTGGGAGAGGGGTGTAGATTGGAGGATATATATATATATATATATATATATATATATATATATATATATATATATATATATATATATATATATATATATATATATATATATATTATATATATATATATATATATATATATATTACTACACCCCTCTCCCCTTAAATCTAGCTAACAAGCAACAACAAGCAAGCAACAACAAGCAAGCAGCAACAAGCAACAAGCAACAAGCACTTCTCCTCACCGTTTTGGCCATTGCTCCACCTCATCGCTCCGGGCTCTACTCTACTCTAGCCATCTTGGAGCCTAGGTGGTGGCCTTGCCAAATCCAAGTTTTGAGCCAAAAACTCACCGGTGGCGGCCCGGGGCGGGGGCGCCAAGTCGGGAGGTGCCCTCCCAAATCTGCGCAGTTTTGGGCCAAAAACAGCCATTTTTCGCCCAAAACAGCCCTAGTAAAGGTTCAAAACAGCCAAACGAAGGCAAACGGCTGGTACACTCCACGTGCGGCTTGACTTTCTCGCGACCAAGGGACCTTTGGTGCCCTCTAACTCCACGATATGTCCGAAAAACGGCCCAAAAAGGCGCCAAAAAGCCCCAAAAACGGCGCAATGTGCACCAGCACCCCGAAACCAAGAACGGGCCGTATCTTGGGCTACGTGGCTCAAAAACGAATTCCGAGGGCACCTAGTCCACCCGCAACCCCCACTTTTTATGGTTTCCAAGCCTCAGACTCGCCCAACGAGACACGTAGACCCCCGTACTAGTGGTCACTTGGTGCAGCCGGAGGGCCGGCCAGCCCACGCACAGTGGGGGCCAACGGTGGGTCCACCAGGGTCCCCGGGGCGAAAAAAATCATTTTTTCCAAAGTTGTTCCTAGACCACTTGGGATGCTCAAAAAAGTGTTTTTGGGCCATTTTGAGCCCGTGGTGGCGCGTTTTGGGCCATGGAAAATCCCAAAATGCCTTGAAAATGGGCCGTTTTGGGACCAACAATGGGTCAAAAATGGGTCAAAAACGCGTTTTTCCAAAAATGATCCTGGACCATTTATGATGCTCAAACAAGTGGTTTTAGCCCATTTTGAGCCCGTGGCGACGGGTTTTGGCTCATGCAAACTCCCAAAATGCCTTGAAAATGGGCCATTTTGGGACCAAAATGGGTCAAAAATGGGTCAAAAACGCGTTTTTCCAAAAGTGATCCCGGACCATTTGGGATGCTCAAACAAGTGTTGTTGACCGTTTTGAGCCCGTTTTGACCGAGTTTAGCCCCTTCCACCACATGTATGCACCATCTTGTGCCCTTCGCACGTACCTTAGAGCCGTGTGGCGGAGCCACCTAGAGTTGGGGAGAGGGGTGTAGATTGGAGGATATATATATATATATATATATATATATATCTATATTCTTATATTCTATATTTTTCTGTATCTTTGTACAAACATATTTTTCTCACACTCGCGTAACACTTCACTCGTAGCAGCCCTCAGTACAATTTGACCATGGGAAGGAATGCATGAGATCTAACAGGGAGGACACGTTGGGGGCGAGGAAAGAGATATGCAGGCAGGGCGCGGCATGCACACCTTTTCGTAAATCTTTGTTTCTGTCACTGCCTCATCATCCGCCTGATGCCACTCTTTTGTAGCCTCATCCCGGAAGTGGCAAATGTAATGCCCACCGTAGCAAGACTTACCCTTGTGTAACACCAAAGACGTAAGCTCGTAAACGGCGTCTACTGCACCATCCCCACACAGTTCTCCCATGTTGAGTACATGGGGGTAGCTGATTGCTTCTTGTACCTGAAGCCAAAATGTAAAGGCTGGACTCATGCGCACTCCAGAGTTTCAGAGAGGAACACAGCTGCAGCTGTCTTGCGCGAGAATCTATCATGGTCGACACCAGCTTGTACTCTTGTTACCTTTCGGCCCCAAATGGGGAAGTACTGAGGTCTGCTTCTGAGGAAGCGACCACCAGGATAACGCTATGCCGAATGCCACCAGAGATGAAGCGATGCCTGATGCCACCAGGATGTACCTGTGCCTGATGCAAATATGGACAGGCCTCTTCAAGGCATTTCTCATCCATTCACAAGGTGCTGAACTAAATGCAAGATCCTCCGCCAAGTGCCAAGGCAAACGATGCAATTGTGCACATGGAATAGGGGCGACTGCAAAAAGTAATATCTGCATGCATGTATGTTTTTTGTCCCTTGTCTGTGCCTTGGCGTTCTTTTGAGTTTGTGGGCTTGGCCAGATGGTGCATGCCCGTCATGACTGATACAGGGGTTGATCCCTCTAATACTACTTTGATTGATGGATTGATTGATTGACAGACGACATTCACAACGGCCGGAACATCGCATTGGAAATGGTTCAAAACAGATTTTCGGGACGAAAAGGGGGTGAACCAGATTTGCCTAAATGTTGTGTAAAATCACATTTTTGAGCAATTCGAGACGACCTGCGGTGCTTTTGGTGAGCACAGCCCTGGGGTTCTAATCAGAGAGGCTCCGTGGTTCTGGGTTCAACAGGCTCAAAGGCCCCCCCCCTCCCCGGAGTTGCAATTGACCACCGGCCCAATGGAGAGGGGTCCACAGACCTTCTGGCGGATGCCCTTTTTTAAATCATAAATAAATCGCATCAACTTGAGCACCAAGACGTTTGGAAAGCGCTTAAGGCTGACTGTGCGGGTGGCATCCTGCTTCCCGCACTGGTTACAGTCATACTGCTCACTGCCCGTCAGCTCCTCCGTCTGACATGAAGCTTTAAGAGCATCTTCCACGCGACCTGTAAGGGGGGAAATCACAGCCCATGAGCAGGATGCAAAGCCATGGAATTTCATGTTGCAAGAGTTCTCAGTACATTGCTCAAAGAGTGTCAGGCATGGGGTCAAATGAGGTGTGCTGCGTCACTCATTGGCCATTCAATACTCACAGAACTTTATATCGAGCCCTGTTTGGTTGTGGTCGGATGTGTGCAAATTGGCTGTTGAACAGGGCTCTCCTCCCCTTCAATACAAATGAAGAAATCTTCTGCCTCACGAAAATGGTCTTGGTTTTTTGTGTGATGCAGGTGGGGGTTTGGGGTCATGTTGTCCGTTGTGTGCCAGAATTATAGAAATTTGTTGTCTTTGGCTTTACGGTTATGTTGGGCCTGAGCAGCAAAAATGTGGAAAGAACTTGTTGGATTTTCTTGTGACGTTCCCAGATGTCTCACTCTACCCGGGCACACAACTGCTAACTAAAATCACGACAAAAACAGACAACTGCAAACAAAAAATGACCAACAAGGCCAAGCTACCACATGCAACGTGCGATGATAAAGAGGATGCATGTAAAGGGAGAATACCAAATCCTTTGATATTCACCGAGAGTCCATAAAAAGCCTCTGTACGTTGACTAGCCACAGTGCACTTCTTGCAGATAGTTTGGTACAACATATGGCCCCGAAAGTGTTGCGGAATGAATTGGGCCACTGCTGGATCTGCATCCCAAAGCCGCTCCAAGGCGAGAATGAACATGTTCCAGAACTCATCAGCATCCTGCAGAATGGTGCCAGCAAGCAGAAGATACCTATGCCAGGTTGCTTGTGTGTTACACAGCTTGTTCCAGACTGACACTGACCACCAACAGACCAACACCACATACACAGAAAAAATTCACAGATAGCGGTGAAAACCACAAAACATCAACAGCTTAAAATGAAATTAGGGGCCAAGCTGGGGTGTTCCCTGCGATTTACTCAAATGGTGCCAAAATGGCACTTGGCTGACCAACTGGCCGGAACTGATTTTTTCAACGCGCGCGCAGAGCGCAACGTGCAAAAATGTTTCCGTTGTCGCCGGGGGAGTTTGGGTGGATTTGGCTTGCAACAGACCATGTCCGCTTCATGTACAGTCCAGTGTTTTGCTTAGCCACCCTAGGGGGGGGGGGGGGTTAATTCAGGGACCCACCCACCCAGAATTTTGGCATACCCACAGACCGACAAATGTCCCACCCCCCCCCCAGGGGGGGGGGGGGGGTCTGACACCCACCCACCCACCCACCCACCCAGCTACCCAACTGAGACATGCAATACAGAAGACCAAGTTTTTCACAGAGGTGAACAACCATCATGTCAGTCTAATTGTCATCATCACTGCTCGACTCAGAGGATGAAACCAGATTACAGCTGGAGGACGAGGCCAACACAAAGCACAAAGAATCCTAGCCCCTTTATGGGCGTGGGGCATGCACACGTGACATGCAATGACAGGTAAATACACCGTAAACATGTTACACGGAACCTGCAACAGAAGAAAGAAAGAAGTGGCACTGGCTCAATAGACCCAAGGCCCCCACAAAGTCCCACCCTACCCTGGGGGGGGGGGGGTGGTTGGACACCCACCCACCCTGAAATTCTGCCAGACCCACCCACCCACCCCCCCCCCAGGGTAGGGTAGGACGGACATTAAGCAAAACCCTGGTACAGTCCACTGCCATCCCAGCACCTAAAAAAACCAGCTGCCAGTACACTGTGAGTTGGAGAAAAACTGAACTAATATACAACACCACACTCCATCAAGACACCAATATGAGACCTCCAGTGACAAACAGGTATCAGTTGAAGATGGCAACCAATCTCTAGCTCTCTAATGCCCCTAGTCTTTCTTTCGGCAGCCTTACTTTGTCCATGTGCCAACTCACAGGGGGGACATAAAAGTTCTGTTGCCTTTGGTAAATCTACCTTGCAGAGGACAACCTCAATGCTGTTGCCCTTGCTGTATGAGGCCCTGCAGTTTGGGGGGGGACAGGGCGGGGGGGGGGGATCGTGCAACCTGGAGATAGGGCCTGGAATCCCATTCTTGGTGAGGGCTCAAACCCCCGAGCAAGGATAGTTGGAAATGGTGTTCCATGAACCTCCATGTGGTCCTGTACTCAATGACATTAGCAACACACACACCAGCAGAAAGGACGCTTCTTCAGAGTCTGCGCACGCTTTGCCCTGGAAACATTCTTCACCAAGACTGATGTTCTGGTGTGGATTGAGCAAGCGCAGCGCTTTGTCACGGTCCAGTGAGTGTTCATGGCAGAGCTGTTTTATATGTTTCAATGTTTGTTTGCTACAGTTGATGGTAATTGGAGTACAGGATCCAACACACGAAAAGCGGGGGCTGCAGTGGCTGCTGTACCACGAATGAGGGTCAGGGAGGGCTGTCGTGATTTAGTCTCTTACCTTGTGCGTTATGTGCAACCCAAATGCTTGCATGAATTTTCGGTGAAGTCCTGTGTGCACTTGGAAGCAAGTTTCTTAACAGGTTGTTAGAGTATGCAACTGGCGTGATGGCCCGTGACATGCATGGCACTGTTTTCCAGACCACAAAGTAAGATCCCTGTGGTTAAATCACCATGGCATGGCAGGCTACCCCCACCTTAAGTAATTGTTGTTGCCCCCATGTAAGCACTCAGCAATGCAGAAATACAAGCAAACAAAGGCAAAAAAAGCGCATGCAAACACCTGTTGCACATTGGGAGGTAATTCTAGGGCTTTCACCAGCTCTCGTGGCTCAATGTATGATTCAGCACCACTTTGCAGGCATGCAAATAAATGTTGCAATTGAGTGCCAACTGGATTATCACCCTTCCAATCGAACAGTGCCTTCCGAAAATGCAAATCATTATAAAGAACTTGGAGCAGGCTGTTCATGTAGCAAGTGCTGCCGAGATTGTAAAGCCCAACCTGGTAATACAGTGAACAAGAACGTGGCCAGCCGATTTGTCTATCTGAATGGGGCCCGATTGATGCACCACCATTGCTAATTAGGCTGAGGAGCGTACCAAGACCCGGAGCTGAGAACAGCATCAGAGCAAAAGGGTTTATGTACAAGTGAAAAGAAGCAGTAGTAGCAAAAAGCAGCAGCAAAAAAATGCATGAAAAACCCAGGCAAAAACACATGGGATGGCCTGAGGTATTCATCTGGTCCGCTATCCCAACCAATTCCAGAGAAGACCAAGGCCAAATCACAGTACATCCCAATCCACAAGGGCACGATCATATGCAGTGCCTACCCAAAATGAGATTGCTCCTTGCCTGCCTTGCAACGCAACACAGCTCCCGATCCCAAAACTCAATCCCTTTTTCGGCCCAAGCAGGCTGGCCAGAAACGGCAACACACCAAAAAGGGTGCATTGTGGATCAGCAGCAGCAATACTACTTTCGTAAACAGCAATAATTTCGTGAAACCGAGGATACTCAGTTCGATGGTATAATCATAGTTATGAAAAAAAATAATAATACTGTCAAACTGAGGAGATCCTCAGTTTTACTTCGGAACTTAGTTTATTCAATGTCATCATCGAAAACAATGGCAGACACTGTATATTGCAGGTATGGGAGCACATGTGAACAGGCTGGAGGTGAATATGAGACCAAGGCGCTGAATGGCGCCGCAATCTGTGAAGGAAAGAAATGAAATGACAAGATGTAAGTATGCTTTGCAGATTACAGGTTACCACTTTGTGCGACTTTCAGAGAGGGCCTTACAGCAGAGGGATATATGGTTTGCACGGAGGGCTTGTGTGTGTTGACGCGACAACATGCATCACTCAGATATCAGATCTCCACGCGAACAACAGCAGGGCTTTCAGAATTTAGTAGGCAAGGCTCAGTTGGGTAGTGCACCTTTGCTCTTTCTGTGCGACGGCGTTCCCTGGGATCAGCACCAAGGGTCTGGGACATGTATTCAGCTTCGGTGGGGCTGTGAAAGCCCTTGAGGCATTTGACATGTTCACAAGTGGTCTTGTGCATTTTGCGTTGGCAATCCCCCAGATGGTACACTCTCTGCACTTGCGTGAGACCTGACAGGAAGTGCATGTTCCCTTTGAGGTGAGAGACCGCATGAAATATGGAATTGGCAGGATTGCAACCACATCTTCACGCCATCGCTTGAATCTACATGACACAAATGGTAAAACCACCCAGCGCCGTAAATTGATAGACCTCCCTACATCTGCAATGTGATTGTCATGTAAATCCCTCTGATTTCTGTTCGCTTTAATGCTCGAGAGAGGGCCAATAAAACAGAAACAAAAATCAATGCCAACAGATAAATCACTGACTTATCCAATTTTTGACTTTCCGTTGGCTTGTTTTTCACGCTTTAGCAGCACGAATAGTTTTTCATTGGATCCATATCTGCATGTCTTCTCTCCTGTGTTCTGAACTATCGTGTGCTGTGATGATGCAGTGCATTGCAGATACAACGACCAATATCCATCCCAACGAGGGAGATGAAAACTCCCAGTCATTGTGCAGCACACAATCCCAAATCTACAGACAAAGCACATTCCGTTATGTGCACAGAGACACACCTACATCTTCAGTGCATAACCATGAATTATCCTCTACTGGGTCAGGCTGTGCTTTTGGCTGGACCCTGCGTGTCGCAGCAGTGACTCGTTTGGGCCGCTTAGACATGTAGCAGTCCACTTCGGGGTCAGACAACTGCGAAACAAGGAGCAACAGCACCTCAGAGGATACACACACACAGCTACACACACAACCACACACAGAAATCTGAATGCTTTGCACCATGGATCTACTGAATTTGGTGGTGCAACAACTCCCACTTAGATCAAGGGCAGGCGCAGGCACTACCCCCTGTTTTGGTGGTCTTCGCATAGCATACCCCAATGGGTAGTGCAACAACTCCCACTTAGATCAAGCGCAGGCGCAGGCGCTACCCCTTTTTGGGGGTCATTCATATGCATACCCCAATGGGTGATATTGGATGCGCAACCCCTTGTAAAATCATGGTTTTGGGAGAGAATGATTGCCCAATGAATTTTTTGAGTCTGACCACACCACCCCCCCTCCCCATACCTGGGTGCCACTCTTTTGGGAGGGATGGGGGGTGGGGAGGGGTGGGGTGGGGTTGGGTTGGGTTGGGGGGGTCAAAATCACCTTACAGCGGTTGTTAGATCAAAACCACGCAGGCCCACATATGTGGGACAACGCAACATACCACCCCCTTTTTCCTATTCGCGTACCCGACCCCATGGGTTGAATGGGAACCCCTTGTAAAATCATTATTTTGTCCAATAAACACAACCCCCATTGAATTTTTGGTCGGGATCCCCCCAGACCCCCCCCTCCAATTGAAACCTAATTTTTTGAGGAGGGGTTGGGGTCTGGGGAAAGGGTCAAAAAATGACCCACCCCCCTTTTTCTTGGTCAAAAATCAATAATCTGTTGGTGCTTTCGATTTTGAGCTGAGAAAGAGTTTTTGGGTCCCAACGCCATAGGGTTTGTGTGCGCAGAGTGGGACAAGCGCTCATGCAGTGTATGCAGTTTTCAGACATTTTTGTTATGTTAGCGTTTTTGGCGACCTTAGTGAATCCGTGGTACCCACAGTGAGGGGTGCACAGGGCGGTCCTTGACGGAAAAAGGAAAAAAAAGTGTTCTGTTACACAGTTTTCTCAAAAAAGCCCGCAGGCACTCCCTGTGTTTAACCATGGTTGGTGGCGGTTGGCAGTTGGCGGTTGGCAACTGGCGGTTGGTGGCCGTTGGTGGTGGTTGGCGGCGGTTGGTGGTTGGTGATTGGTGGTGAGTGGCGGTTGGTAGTGGTTGGCGGTTGGCGGTTGGCGGTTGGTGGAGGTTGGCGGTTGGTGTGGATGGCGGTTAGCGGTTGGTGGTCCCTTGGGGCGGTCCTTAAAGGCGGTCCTTAACAAAAAAAAAACCTGGTTCCTTAAGGACCGCCCTGGGGGTGCAACTGGGAATGTTGTGACAATATACACATATTACGATACTCAAGGCTGTTTTCTGCAGCCTCTAGCCTTGCCTCGGGCCAGTGCGAAAGACACGAAATGACCGTTCCAATAAAAATGGCCTGCATGTGTGGGGTGGTATGGTGCGGTCATGACTCACAACTGCAACAACAATGACAACAACGGTTGTTGCGCCCTAGTGGGCACCACTAGGAGGATCTAATTGGTGCTACATGACTCCCCATGGGTTTATGTGTACTTCCATTGTCACCAAATGATCACCCAAGCCCAGCCCAAGGGTCTTCATGATTTGTCAGAGGTCACCCAAACATTGCGATTTTTCAGCCAACCCATGCTTGGCTGAAAACAGGGAGGCCCTCACATGTGGGGGTGCCATAGGTGAGCTGATCTTGGATACGCAGAGATAAGAATCTGGGACCCCCCCCCATTGGTGAAGGGTTGCCTAGAAAAAAAAATTCTATTGCTTTCGGCAAGGCACTTCAAGGAGAGGCTAACAGTCAGCTAATCAGTCAGTCAGTCAAGCAGGCAAGCAGTCAGTCAGCCAATCAGTCGTCAGTCAGTCAGGCAAGCAGTCAGGCAGTCGGTCAGCCAAGCAGGCATGCAGACAGGCAGGCAGAAACACACAGTTTGGCTTTTTTTCAGTCCCGGACTGCATCTACAAACAGGGGAACCCCAAGTTTTGCTATGCCCGTCCTGTCCCTGGCCCTGTACCCTGCCCTGAACCCAGCCCTAAGACAGACATGCAGCAACTCAAGACAACGAGATTCCTGCTGTTGCGGCTGGGAAAAAACCCTAAAGTAATCCCTTGCAAGCGTGATGCTTACAAGGGACATCAACTGTACAGGCAAACAAGGCGCCGGGTGGGGGGGGGGTGACTGTCACTGACACTGTCACTGTCACTGTTGCTGTCACTGCCCCCCGCCCCCGTGCAAAACTTCAGTTGCTTGCGCAACTTCAGGACACCGGAGCAATCGGTGATCGAGTGGAAGCACACTCGCTTGTCGCCACACATGGTGTCGGTTCAAATCCCGGCTGGCACAGGCCGATCAACCCATTATTCTTTTCCATATGACCCTGGTTCAAATCCTTCTAAGCACACCCCCCCCCCTAAAATATGACAATAATTTTCAGGGGAATAGAGGCCTCAAAATCGAAAAATCCATTGGGGGGTCGTTTTGGCAGGCAAAAGTTTGATTTTACTTGGGGTTAGACATCCAATATCATGCCTTTGGGTATGCTACGTGAACGACCCCCAAAAAGGGGGGTGTACAGGTCTGCGCATGCGCTTGATCAAACAACCTCTCTTTGAGGTGATGTCTCTAGGACCTTGGGTCTGGATTGGCGCATAGTGGCCGCGATAAACCCACCAAGTCCCCCCCGCCCCCAACCCCCAAGTAGTACCCAAAAAACTTGGGGTTGATGGGGTCAAAATCAGAAAATTAATCGCGGGGTAATTTTGCCCCCCAAAAGGATGATTTTACAGATGGTTAAACATCCAATTTGACATTTTGGGGTATGCTATGCGAATATCCCCCCCAAAAGGGGGTGGGGTAAATGGCGCCTGTGCTTGATCTCACAACCCTCTTGGAGGTGATTTCTGTCCACCCATAATTGTAGAACATTTTTGTTGAGTGCAGGTGGGATGGTCATGGGATGGTGCACGGGAGCACAGGGTTTCTGGGCAAATGCTTTCCTACAGGGTCTGGATGATTGCTCAATTCCTTGAGGGTTGTGGAAGACTGCTGTTGAATCGTGAGACACTCCGGATGACTCCCGGTCAAGGGCTGCCGTTGCTCTCTCTTTGTAGGCCTTAGTTGCGTTTCCTGGTTGACTGTAGATGGGCAAAATGCGTTCCGTGGCTGGGTGTGGGCAGTGGAGGGCAACATACTAATTTACCTCCTGAGACAAAGGAGCAAGCTTTCCCTACATTCTAGAGCCCATCATGAAATGTCTCAATGTGCATGCACACCCACATTCCCTAGATCCTGGGATTTGGTTGTCACTGCACCGTTCAGCGTTATAACTGTTTGAGAACTGAGGATCTTAACCACTACAAACAAACTAAAGCCAAAATCTGTTGTTCTCAGACGCTAATGCACCATAGGTCCTAGGGAGGGGCATACAATCCATCAAAAGGACTTCGGGCTGGCCGTAAGAGCCCCTTTCTGGAACCCCCTCCCTAAAAACTTTCAGGGGCTCTTTGGGCCCCCTCTCCTGACAATTTTTTTGTCAACCATCCTGTGGGGTGTGATGCTCAAGTGTGGGTCCACCAGGGCTCCAATATTCTGGAAAAGCATAGGCTCAGTAATTACAGATTATTTTACTTTTGTGCCAAGCACTACCACAAATTCTGTCAAGTTGTCAAGTGCTTGGCAGCACTTGGCCTCCAACAAACTGCACACATGCACGTGAGCACACACAGAGGGGAAAACACATGCACGCACCAAAGCAGATATTCCACATCCCAAGTACAACGCAACACAACGCAACACAACACAGCACAACACACAACATAATGTTGGCTTGAATGTTCCGAGGCATACATAGCGACAACTAATTCTAAGATGCACAGCAAGCACCCATCCTGCACGTTCACGTGACATGGCACCTCCCTCCTCGTTCTTGTGTGGTCCCTGCCCGCATGTATGCCATTGTGCCATTAATGATTCCGGGGACCCGGTTTGCTTCATCCACATCCCACATGCACGCTTACAGCACGCTGAGCAATCAATGCATCCGTCGATTCTGTCCATTCCGACTCTGTGAGCCGAATGCAAAACTATTTCCCAAAAGACAGGTTCTCAATGTGTATCAGCAAAACGTCAGGCCGTGTTGATGTACAGACCATCAAGCCTCACGGTCATGTACACAGATGCCTTTATGCACACTTAGGCAGAACCTCAAGGTGATCTGTATGGATGCTGCTTGGACCTGTCAGGGCCTGATGGGACAGCCCAGATTAAAGCTTGGATGCGCCTGGTTGACAGTAGGAGACCTGAGTTCTGCAAGCCAAGATCACAGTGTCAGATCTGGTGTGTATTGCAATGCGTTGGCCCCTTCGGCCAGCCGTGCATGGGCTTTGTGACTATGTGACTGGGCCACTGGCCCTTGCTGACACACTCAGCAGCATATGTAATATTCATATATAAACGTGTGTAGGTGTATGGAAATATATACATTTGCTGGTCTACCCCCCTCCCCAAAACACTGGATGGCTCACCAAGCTTTGAACCTTGCGCAAGCCCCATGCTTCCTGATCGATGAGGCTTGAGTCCGTGCCCTTTTCATGACATAGAGTAAAAGGCGCCTTTTGGTTTGGGTCGTTTTTGGTGAGGCACGGGCTTTTTGGCACTGCAGAGATTGATGGTAGTCGGCGAATCACACAGGCAGTACCGTGCAAAAGGATGCATGGACAGGGTGCAAGCTGCGCCACTGTGATGATGAGCCTTCACAATTTGGCATGCGCACGGCCAAGTAGGTAGCCACCAAGCTGCATAGATTTTGGGACATTCTTGGCCCTCGTGTGGGCATTGCTGCAAGATATCATTGGTGTTGGAATACGAGGGCATCTTCCTCGGCAAAAAGTACCTCCTTTGGCCCAAGCATGAAATGGTGGTGCATGCAGAAAACCCCCCTGGCAACACCCCACTGCAAAATGCTGATTTGACCATCAATTGCACGTTGGCCTTGCCCAGCCTTGGGCCATCCGGGGCCTTTCGAGGGAGCAGGGAGAGGACCTCGCTCAGAGATCGCCCGTCCTCTTTACGTCGAGAAATTGTTGGGAAAGACGTCGCGACCACAACGGATCAGTTCCACACTAATCGCACTGTCTATGTGTATGTGTGTGTGTGTGGGGTGGGGGTGCTGCACTATCAATGAGAGCAGAAAATTTTAAGGTCCAACACGCTCTTGCGCAAGAAGGGAGTTAGAAGGAGCTATTACCGAGGGCGAGCCACAGAGAGGCAAGCACATTCAGTTCAGATGATTGATGCTGTCCTTTTGGGACTGAGGGTAAAAAATGATGGGAACCCCAAACTTTGGTCTCTCCCACAAACTGCGCTGCGCTGACCCAACGATCTCGGGGCGAACGCATGACGCTTGGGGTTACACGTCGATCAGCTCTGCCTCAGCGCCTTGCGCACCTGCCTTTTTTCTGTTGATCTTTTGTGGGGGCACTGCTGGCTCCACAACCTCTACTTCCTGTGGCCCATCTTTCTCGTCCTTCAAAAAGAGTTCCACGTCCTCCGGTCTGGACGGCTCGACTTCGCCCACTGCTTCCGCCAGAATGCGATTGAGCCGCATGCTCATCAACTCGACCTTGGACTCGCTTGACATCGCTGGCGACTCCTTCCACCACGGCGCACAGAGCCCGATGACCAGGTCCTTGAAACTCTCCGCAGGCCGGCCGTACGGCACGCAGCTTTCCGCGTACATCTCCCGCAAGAGCTGCGTTGCTCGCTCCAAGTGCCTGCCCCCGCACGCCATCATGGCCCCGATGACTCGGCACTGGTCGGCAAACCGCTCGAAGGCCGGCCCTCCGCCGCGCGCCGCGTAGCGCAGTGCAGACACGCGCTGCCAATCCGCCACCGCCTGGTCGTCGTCCCCTTTGTGCTGAGCCACAGCGCCCTCCAAGATGAGCAGCAGCGGCAGCAGGTACTGGTCCTTCTCATTGGGCACCTCTCGGGAAAGCTGCGAACGAATGGCGTCGCAGCGCTCCGGGCTCAAGGTGCCGCCGTACGCGGCGCGGCCCAATGGCATGCCGAACTCCACCCAGGCGCCGATCGCACGATTGTACGCCTCCGTCACCTCCGCGTCAAGGCTTTGCAGGGCTCTGCTGGCGCGGCGACGCCGGCAGCGGTCGCATTCGCACACGAAACTGAGTCCGTGCGTCCAGCTCCGGAACCGCGTGGGGTGACTCCGGAAACTGTCGCCCGAGGCGATGTACGGCAGCGAAAGCTCCTCGCCGGCAGCCACGGGCCGCGTGGCGAAAACGAACAGGAAATCGCCCACGTTGATCGTGTCACAGTTGGGCGTGCAGCTGTGGTTGAACCGGGCCTCTTGCGGCCAGAGCCCCGCCCCAGTTCGCGGTGCGGATCGCACCGGGGTCCCGATCTCGCCCTTGACCGTCTCCGGTGCGCTAGGGTCCCCACGCACCCTCGCCCACTCCGCCTCCCACGGGTCTCCGTCCGAGACGAGCAGGTTGCGCTCGCAGATCGCGAGGATGCGGCGGATGTCGATGATGGCTGCCGGATCAGTTGGCGCCGGGATGTTCTCAAAATCGGGTCCGGCATCGAGGGCGTACACCTGCGCGGCGCGCGCGGGGTCGCCGAGCATCCAAGAGACAATTTTGCCCACCAACGAGCTCAGGGCACGCTCAGCCATGATTTGTTCTTGCTGCGAGCCAGCTATCTGCTCTGCCCACTGCGCAATCACGACAGCACGGCTGCTGCTGACCAGCTGGTGCTCCGCGATTGGGCGTGTCGCCCGAACGCCCCGCCCAGTTGCCGTCGGAATCCCGAATTCAACGTCCGGTGACCGGTGATCCACATGCGCCACCGAGAGGGGACCGCCGCTCGCGACGGCTTCGCGCATCAGCTCCGGCAGATCGTATTTTCCGGTCCGTTGCTCCGTCGTGGCGTCCGCGAGCATCTGCTGCAGGGCCTTGACGGTGGGGTCCTCGGGGTGTTGACGCACAAGCGCTTCAATGCGGGGGTGGGCCTGGGCGAGCTGCTGCTGCCCGAGAAGCGCGTTTGCGACGCAGCAGCGCATGGCCAAATTGTCGGGGGCGACGTCAAGCACCGCCTGAGCCTCTGCACGAGCAGGACCCCACCGGCCGGTGCGGAGGTAGCAATCGGCCAGGGACTCGCGCAAGCGGCAGTGCAGCACCGGGTTGCCTGCGGCCCCCTCTGCCACAAGGCTGTCCAGGGCCTCCGTGTAAGCACCGATTGCCGCAGCATACTTCTCCTGGGTCTTGAGGGCGTCGGCTCGTTCCGCCAGTGCCTCCGGGGACACTGCCTTCTCCCACTTTGCGGGATCGCCGCCCTTGCCCTGGGCCGCAAGCTTGAACTCCTGCGCGCTGCGGAAGCGCACGACGCTCTGGGGGTTGTCGCAGCGCAGCAGCGGCAGCTTGTCGCGGGCCTCCGTGAGGTACGGCTCCAGCAGTGCCAGCTGCGTGCCGGGCGGGAACAGCTCCTGCGGAGGCGTCTCGTCCTGCACCGCATGGAACAGGAGGAGGCGCGCGCGGTGCCCCTCGCTGTCCTCCACGAGCAGGTGGACGCCTTCCAGGAAGAGCCCGGGCAACTCGACCGTGGTCACAAAAAGGGCCCGGCCGCCGTGGATGAAGTTGCCACTCATCACCACCTCCTCCAGCGATATGGGCTTTAGGTCGGCCAGCGGGGGGGCAGGGCCGTGGGCCAGGGGCATCAGCATTGCGCAAACATCGCCGAAGATCGGCTTCTCCCGCGATCGGTCATACCATGCGCGGTACGCCTTCGAGACGAAGTCGGGGGGCGGCAGCTTCAGCGGCCGGACCACGCGGTCCCCGCCGCGCGGGCGCGGGTGCGCCACGCGCCGCGCGGTATCCTCTTCTTCTGCTTCCATGGCGTCGGTGTCCAGCGCGTCCCACTCTTTGGACCAGTCCTCCGGTGCGTCGGGGTCGGCCTCCCGTTTCATTTCTGCAAGGAGTTGTTCGGCTTTGGTCTGGTCCGCCTCCGTCCATTTGTCTTCTTCGGCCCTATTCTGCGGTGGGGTGCGAATGGGCGTCGAGTTTTCCACGGGCATACCCAGTTCCTCGGAGAAGTCCCGGTCATACCACTCCTGAGGCCAGTCATTATCCTCTTTGGCAGATTCCACGAACTCTTTCCAGTCCGTCTTCTCGTCATCGAGCTCGGCCCAATCCTCGGACCAGTCCTCAACCGCGTCCATGTCCTGCGGTTTCTCTGCGTCTGCGTCCTCCGGTTGTTCAATGCTTGCGTCGAAGTCCATCAAATCCGTGTCAGCCAGTTCATCGTCATCTGCGTCGTCATCTTCATTTGCGTCATCCTCTTCGCGGCGAAGCATGTCCCGCATGAGAGCACGCTTCTCGGCCTCGGGGTCAAACTTGTCCGCATCTACCATGTCCTTTTGCAGCCTGCCGATCATGGTGTTCATCCACTCCTCGCCCTCTTCCTCCCCACTGTCGATGTCATCAGCGGCGTAGCCAACCATCGCCCAAGGCACAAGCGTGGCATGAAGCCTGCGTTGATGGAAGGAGAGGAAGCGTGGGCAGCCCGTCCTTTGATTCCACCCCGCTCCACAGCATCCCCTTCCTCACACTTCCTCCTGACCCCTGACCTTCTTCACCTCAGTTCCACTCCGATGTTGCAACGCACGGGAGGTGGACTGCCACGTTGGGGCCAATGGCCGCACAAGAGAAGTCTGAAGGCGCACACCCACTCGAGATGGACCCCATGGAGGAGGGCACGCTACGAATCGACGAGGACGAGGTGCATAACCCACACCGTCACAACCTACGGCATCACACCTCCGTTGTCTCCGTTCTTTGCGGCTGTGCCATCCAACAAGGCCCACCAAGGCTACAACCACAAGAAGTAGCGCCGCCATTGGCCCTTGAGGTTGATGTTGCGCAGAGACCGGAAGCGGAACACTCGATGTATCGGACTTGGGAGCGGTCATGACGTTCTCGGCTTCTTGTGGGATGGTGGTCAATCGTTGCACACGATCACCTTGAGAGGTGGCTCGCACCTCCGGGTCACGGGTCACGATGGGGTTCGCTGGCTTTGTGGGTGTGGTAACGGAGTTGAGTCGAACAGCTGACGTGGATGTGAACATAATTGCACAAGAAAGACACACGCTCGCGCTTGCGAAGGCCATGGCAGTGACGCAGAACCGCCATGTGGGGGGACGGTTGTTTGGTGGGTCATAATAGAGGGGTCGTTGGTTGTTCAATAACCAGCTCGAAGCGGAGCCATCCATCGGGCAAAACGACTCTGCTGAGCAATGAGGTTGTGGTGTGTGGCGCGCAGCATTCGTTGGAGTGTGGTGTGTCAAACACTGTGCTTGGACATTGAACTGGTTACGAATGTTGTTCTTGTCGTTGTGGTTGTCGTTCACCTACTCTCCTCCCCGTGACCGTAGACCCACCCAGAACCCCCCATTTATAAGACCCACCCCTTTTTTGAGCCCCTCCTCGGCAAAGACAGCCATAAGACCCACTTCAAAAAGACCTCTATATAAGACCCACCCGGGAAAATTTTGCGGAGCACAAGGAAATGAAGCAAAATTGTCCTCAACCTCACCCCCAACCCAAAAAAATGACAAAAAACATTCATTAGATGCTTCGCATCCTCTTCTTCCAAACCTTCTTCATCATGTGGATCTTGAATGTGTGCATCGGATTCACTCATAATAATGACACTGAGAAAAATAAAATAAATAAAATTTTTCAGGAATTGTACCAAGATTGTGGAACCTCAAAATTCTTCATACATGTATGCATCAATGTTTCAATTCATTGTGTGAAAATGTGTGGTGACATAATGATGATGTCATTGCCCCCCAAAACAGTTTTTTTCGATTGAAAAATAAAAATGGATAAAAATTGCCTCACCGAAACCGGCCCACCTGACATGGCTCAGGGGAAAACAATTATAAGACCCGGGTCTACAGTCACGGGGGGGGGGGGGGGTAGTGACGAGGGTGGACCTAGTGCCTCCGGGGCACTATGTACCCTTCGTGAACGGGGGTCAAGCGGCCGTTTGAATGGAGATTCACATTCATGTGAATTTGACCCATTTTTCGTGTTTTTTTTTTGAGAAAACTTTACATTTTGGCTTCAATATGACGTATCTGATGGGGTAAACCTCAGGCCCCATTTTCAGTCCCCATGATTCAGTGAAAGTCCCGCCCCAAACGGATCCATAACGCCCAAACGGCGCCCAAAAAAATCCCGGCAACATTTTACGGTAGCCTTGGGCCTGAATTTGCGAAATTCGTACGAAATCCGTGTGAAATTCGTACGAAATTCGTGCAAATTTGACAGATTCGTACGAATTTCGTGCGAATGTTGCGCGCGCTTCCTGCGAATTTCACCAGAATCCCCAAATTCGCACAAAATTCGTACGAATTTCCAAAACGGCCGAATTTCAGCAAAAACTCACCCAAATTCGCGTGCATTCATGCATGCGTGAATTTCGTAAATTCGTGTGGCGTTCACGGTAACTGAGCCGAATATTCGCAACCTACCAACAAGGGAAAACATCAAATTTCAAGACATTTCTAGCGACAACGTTTTGGCGAAGATAGCACGAGAAACGCACACGATGGCGCCAAGTTACGAGCAAAACACAGCAAAAGGTGCTCAAATTAGCGCCTCCGTGAATCTCCCATTTAAACGGCCGCTTCACGAAGGGTACATAGGTCCACCCGGAGCGACAAAAAATCCTCAAATGGTGTCCCTTCCCAAGATGTGAGTCTCCGTGCACCTCACTCCCAAATAAATGTGGCGCCAAAATCATAGAAAACCCGCCGGTGTAGTGCGTGATGGTCTTTCGTGCGTGGTGGTCTTTCGGGAAGGTGGCGTACACATTCAAGTCATAAAATACGTAGGCACATAAATGTGGTTGTCCCCGACTCGCTCCTTAGCGATAGCAAAACGTACAAGCAGTCCATACATACATGCATGCATGCATACAAACATACATCCAACCATCCATAACTACAGTAATCACAAGTATCCATCCATCTAGGACAATTACGTCCATGGAAGCAATTGCGTTTATGTTGCAATACCCTGTGAGGACGTAATTGCATGCAACACAATGCAAAGCTATGGCATGAGCAAAGGCTCAACGGCTTGCAAAAGTAAAAAAATTACATCTCCGAACTGTGAGGGTGATTGATCCAATTTTTCGCCGGCACTTCAACATTACCAGCGATGGACACAATGAGCATTCCGTGTTCCGTGAATTTTTGACGTTCCATTTTGATTTTCCTCGTGACTTTTTGGAAACCTAGGTGCTCAAGTATGATAATCTTCAAATGTGGCACTCAACACACGATGAAGCCAGCGTGCGCTGGCACGGATTGCACTTGGGAGCAAGGCTTGGTGCGACCTCCATTGCTTGAGTGACATCTGGCAAGCTGCGGTATGAAATCATTAGCTTGATGTGTTTGTTCGTCATGACAACACGCGGCTACCAAAAACCTCGTCGTATCATGTTGTAAAACAATGTGCAACATGCACCTTGCGTGCTATGGCCCACGTTGTTGCGAGTTGGTAATTCCAAAAGATCACAATGTTGCTTGCCTTCATGGGAGAAGATTCTCTTTGGGGTGAAAGATCCTGCAAGAGTCTGGGTTCCTATGCACCTAGCAAGACGAAATCGCATTTGGATTGTGCTCCCTTGAGTGTGGTAGTACGTGGTTCATAATACACACACAATGCAAAGCAATATACACAATTCAAAGCAAAACGCAATATGGGTCGCTATGGCGTTGTATGGTGCGGCATGATAAGAGACAGCGTTGACCATGCATGCCAAGTTACACCAACACACAAACCCTTGTCACCATGGGGTTTGGGCAATTGGTCAGTTTGAGCTCCAATGATGATGCATCACTAAAGAGTTTTTGCTTTGTTGCCCTACATTGCTCGTTAAGAAGAAACAAGTGATATGTGGGGAAGCTTCGTTCTTGATGGCTCGAAACGGCCTACAAATTCTTGTGATTTTGCCCCATGAACGGCGGCCTCAATCCGATAAGTCTTGACAATTTTCGTGAATTTCTCCAACATCCATCCAACCTCGCACAAGTTGTAACAATAGCTATGGCCTCTACAACCAACTTTGATTATAGTTCGTTAACGCTCGATGTTTGTCCACATTTGAGGGTCCTTGGCTGTTGTGGCATGCTACCAATGCGCAAAAAGAGAGCTTCGAAGGCATATGTTATCGTTTTTCGGAATACAAGGATGATCCATGTGGTCGTTTGCAACACAATGTGAGTGCCATGACAGACAAAAAAAACAATGACCCCTACAATCATGGATGGAAAAGCAAGGTGCCACGCAACTCGAGTATAGCAAGCGGCACCAATGTGAACAAAGATAAGTCAAGAGTTCTTGCGGACTTGTCAGAAATCGGATTTCTCCCTTATGTCCCGTGAGTGCCGGCAACGCACCTACAGATTGTGGCATGGTATACAGGCAATAAAAAAGAACCCAGAACTCCCGTGTGCCATTGTGTGCCACTTCATGGTGCCATGAGCCAAGAAGTGCTTGGCGAACAATATTTCGCCGAAGTGATAAACTGTTGTTTTTTTTTGGATGGACTGACAAAAAGAAGCTGCCTGCGCAAGGTCAGTTGTACCCACGGAACCCGACCGTGGACGAAGTGAAGGGGATGCCAGCCGAAAGCACGTAGTTTATCTTCCATGAAGCAAGCACTCTCGAAGGTGGGAAAGTGGTGGCAATAGAACCACAAAGTCGGCTGTGAGCCATCCCAAACTGACGATGGTCACCAAACCATGTGTATTTATCAAAGGCCTGGGGATTATGAATCGCGTATGCAGTGGGAGTCACCGACTTCCGCTTTCGTGTGTCAGCAAGAGAAATGTTGGCACAGGGCACTGTCGTCGAATATCCGCAAGTACGTGGACGTACTGCAACCAGTTTTTCGAGCGTGACCTGCGCACCTGCCCTCCCACAGAAGTGCATATGCATGCGCTTACTTGTGTCGGTGTAAAATCTGAGGGACCGTCTGATCCGCTGTAACAACGCCTCTCTTCGGCTGGTCCGGTGGTATGCAGACTGGTGGGTCGTGAGTGCAGTGCGTTCCCCTGTTTCGTTGGGTGCATTTGTACAGTTGCTTTCCGTTTCGTAGTATGGCTTATGACGACGCTGTTGACATCTTCCCTGACAGTGCCCGGCGAAACGCAGACAGGCCAGTCCTTCTTGGAGTCATGCTGGCCCTCGGGATGGCGGCTTGCGTGGCACTTGTCACGGCAAACAGACGCAGTGTCTCCAACTACGCCCGCCCCGCTGTGGCCATCCAGCCAGTGGTAGGTCAAGTGAAAGCACTGAAGCCCTGGCCCCGACAGGTGTCCAAGGGCCCATCGGATGCCACGCCTGCAGAGGCACCAGTTCGGCCACAGCTGATGCCGGGGGACCAAACGCATGACTCCAGCCAGGCAGCACAGTCTCTCCCTGACATCATCTTTTGGGGACCCCTCGCTGTGGTGTTTTTGAGTTTCTTTACGTGGGTTGCGTCCCGACTGCCCTCTCAACCACTAAGCCAACGCATCGCCCTAGCGAGTGTCACCAGCCATTTCGGTCGGGATCCCTACGAGACCCCAGAGGCGGCCGAGATGCGCCGCTCCCAGGAAAGCGCGGAAGTGGAGCGACGAGTCACCTACTTCAACTGCATGGAGGAATTACGGGGTTTTTTGCAGGCGGCCCCGAAACCCAACCATCTCTTTGTTGTCGATATTGAGCCAGATAGCGATGAACAGTGTGACGTCTTTGTTGAGGACAGTTGGGGCAATCCAGTCAAAAGCAAGGAGGGGAATCCCTGTGTGAGGCTCAGGCATTCGTTTGCCCGCACCGCTCGAAACTGCAACGACGCCACGTTCCTTGCACTAGTTGCTGATGGGGGACATGACTCTACAGATGTTCTTGCACGATTGGAGGTTTGTTTGTCCCACCCAGACTCGGACCCCCATCTGTGGTGGTGATGCCCATATTTCAGATTTTTGGCGTCAAAGCGGAAACCTGTTCTGTGGGCCATCCCGTCCCCTTGGGCCCGTGGCAAGCGTTGGTTCAAAGTATCTGGGGATCCTCCTGGGGATCTGAGCAGTTTTGATATGTGAATGGCCCAGGGTAACTTGGACTGCCTGGGCGTTGTAGAAGCGGCTGAGATGTCAGAGAAAAAATCGGAAAATTCGGTGGCAACCTGACGGCGGAAGTGAAGTGCAGAGCGGCCAAACTGCTTGGTATTGGGTGGCCACCGGGGTCATTGTTCCGCAGTCGGGCTGCATCAGGAACTGGGCAAATGATCTCAAGGCGTGACGGTTCCGCGCACCATTTTGTTGGTTCACACTGCCGCACCACCCTTTTCCGTTGTCTAGCAATGCGGTGTGTAGCACTACCCCCCGCCCAAACCACAACGCACTTCATAAGAACACACGCAAGTTGTCTTCACTTGCAGGCATTTAAATGGATTTGACCAGTGGGTTGTCCTTTCTCTGGGCAGCTCACACTGATGTTTTTGTTGTCCAAGTCAACGGAGGGTGCGGATCTCCGGGGAGGCACCACAAAAGCACTTGTTTGGGGCGCAACTGGATAGTGGTGTGGCGTGCAGAGTAGCCTACGGGCCCAACAACGAAAGCTTTCCCCTCCCCTCAATTTCATAGAAGGAGCCAAGGACGCTTTGCACTGGATCCTCAACAATATCGGGCGCAGTTAGCAACCCCACTGTCTTCGGGGGTGTTGGCAGCAGAAGCGCACGCTGGAAGCCCCCAGGGCTTACAAGATTGTTCTTGAATGCCTCCAAAGTGAGCAAGCCTGGACTGTTGGGCAGGGTATCATGAGCGTGCGTGGCATCCGCAATGCAGTATTGTGTGGCTTCGTGTTGTCGTGTTGTATGACAGGTGACAAAAGTTCCATCTGTCGTCTTCATTAAGGGGGACAGGGTTGTTTTCAGACACGAGGGTGTGGAGGCTGCAAATGAGGACCTTGCAGAGGGTGTGGCTTACTACGGCGACCAATATGCAGACGGGGCTCACGTGTCGGATCTCGTCCCTGACCTGCACACATTGACTGATGTACAAGAATGGACAGCACCCCCACCTGGGGAAAGTGCGGATGTATTGCGGGTCGTGACGGTGTTGACCACAACAGGTGATACCTGTGTCCATCTGTACCCAGCGATCACCTCTGTTGCACGACAGCTGAAGGGTAAGGCAAGCTTTTCTCGGCTTATCGGCGATGAGGGACCAGCGGCGAAGGAGATGTTGCAGAAGCTCAACGTGAAGTTTGTGCCCACTATGCTTGTGTTTGATCCTAAGACTGGCCAAGAGATTGCCCGGTATGTGACCGGTTCTCGGAGTGAATGGATGGTCAATTTTCTAGATGAGATGGACAAGGCGAAGGCCAGTCTTTACTGAACATGAAACTCAAAGCAGTGTCAACGCAGAAGACCATTCTGCAGCAATGTACAATGTATAATGTAAATAACCCCGTGAAGCAATATCGGTGCAGAATACGTGTCCTCCTAATGAGTGACTGCCCTTCCTGCACCGATGTATTAACATGCTTTTGGCTGATTGCAGGCCTTGTGAGCATGCGAGCATGTATGACCTATGCTGCTTTCCTCGCTCTGTTTCTTCTGCTGAGCAGTCCCTCCCTTATAAGGACTCCTGGCACTGTTGGCGCTGTGGTGAGTATTTTTTTTTGAGACATTTTGAGCAACCGTTCAAGACATGGGCATGCCCTCACAGGTCTATGATGATGCTATCTCCAACGGTTCTGCCACGCGTTAATATGTGGTAGGTTCTGGGATTGGAATGACGGTGTGCAATCAGGGAAAGGTACAGCATCACGAAGGCACTGCAATCCTAGACTTGTCTGAGTTGGCCAAACTGTGGCGTGCCTGGTGCTTTTCCTTCCCAGACCCGCAATTAGATATCAGATATGAAAGTGACGGCTTGCGCTGCTCTTGCGCTGCTGTCACTTTTCAAATGAAATGGAGGTGCGATCCGGAATCCTTCACTTGGAGTGGGATTTCGCTCTATCTGAGTCTAACGAGTGGCTTGCGAAGACGTTTCATTGCGAATTGGCATTTGTTTTTGGCCCATGAACTCTCTTCGTCTAAGTTGTTTCCAAGGAGTTGAATTCACTTTGCAATGCACCCTGTGAAATTACTTTCGCAGGAGTGAGTTAAAGGAGTATTGGCATTCGAACGGTGCAATGCAGGGGGCCTGTCGTCTGGAATGGTGTGCCAACAGAACACCCAGCAATTGGAACTCAGGCCACCTTCATGTGTGTCGTACTGTTCTGCGCTAAGTGAAGACCCCTTGATGACTGATACAAGTGCTGGTCCAGTGGTAGTGGTGCGTAGCAGTGAAAGCAGTACGGAGTGGTACCCCAGAGTAATGGTACAGAGTGCTGATACTAAGTGCTGATACCAAGGATGAGTGGTACAGATTAGTTTGCCTGTCATGCCTGGCATGTGCCCAACGCAGTTGCCTCCCCCACCCCCACTGGTCAATTCCAACTGCGAGGGACAACAGACAGCAACACACCACAAAAAAGCAATTTTGAGGCAACCTGAAAGTATGCAAATTTGTTCTGTCCGGTTGGGAGCAGTCTGGCTACGGTACAATCTCGGTTTGATTGTGTCCCATTGGAGTGCCATACAAGCATAATTTCACAAGTTGAATCGCCCCTGTGGGATTCTGGATTAAGGCCTGGAACCCAGAGATTTTGAAAATAAATGTTTTTGGTCGATTATTTTTTGAAAAACAATCGGTTTTGCAGATCAATGGTTTGCCAAATAAAAAGCAGATTTTCTGATTATTTGCTCCCTATTTGGAAATTTTTTCAAGTTGTGTACAAACCAGGCCATACAAACCAGACACAGGGTGAACACAATCCACAAAGATTACTTTAAAAATTTTTCAGCAGTTAGTGAGAGAGCACCCGGTTCATTTTTTGCAGTGCAAAGAATGTACATGGTATGTGTCTAACCCTCACATCTTGACGAGTTGTACCCACACCAATTACAATTACAGTGTTATCTCATTTGACAATGCTATAATATGGACGCCAGGCTAACAAATATTCTGAATTTTCAATCAGGTCAATAGGGTAAGACCAAAATCCTAGTTTGGAACATTCACATGCAAATATTTTTAGGACCCCAACAACTTAGTAATTGGTTTCGATGAGTTTTACAACAATTGGTTGAGCCAATTGTTCGCAATGTCCAATTACATTGACAATCGTAGCGGTTTCTAGAAATGGCACTGCCAAGCAGCAATTTTCAACTTGAGCAAGCGGTGGCTTTGATGATGGAAGGGAAGGGCCATTACAACAAAAAAGTGGAGCACATACCATTTAGAGATACATGATCTGCGGAAGGAAGGGGTGGTGCTCTGTGCCGCCCCTGCACAGGAGCATCCCCGGCTCTTGCTCCCACGGAGCTCGACCCCGCAGCTCTTCAGGAGCTCGTCCCCACGGGCGATGCTCTTAGGGCGCTTGTCCTTTGGCTCCATAGGAGCCAGCAGCTCTTTAGGAGCGCATCGGCTCCAAAGGAGCACATCAATTTTTTTCAGAAATTTGTACGTCTCAATGTTGTCCTACTCTCCATTGGGCTCTATGTTTACCATTTGGTGAGCACGCAATTCCAAACCGTTGGTGTATAGTGCATGTACCAATCTCCACAATGGTGGCACTACAATGAAGACAAAATGTGGCGTTTTGCCTCGGAAGTAGATTCCACATGTCCTCGGCGGCAGGCTTTGTTATGTGAGTGCTCGCTTTTGTGGCATACCACATGTCGCAACATTTGTAATTTCGCATTTATGCGTGAGAAGTGCAAGAGATGTTTGGTGCCCCGTCGAGATCCCAAGATTGTCCAACTTTTTGCCGAGAAGAAGACCCAGACCGGTGCCACCTTTAAGGCTCTGCTGCATGAGGTAGAAGCGCACTTGAAGGTGACCAGACGAGCCTTGAAGCTTCCAGTGTATGCGCGTGCCATTATGCTAATGGAGTGGGGAACATGTCACATCACAGGGGTCCTTGAGCAACCAGAGAAGGAGGAATATGGTTGCACGCCTGGATGCTGAAGAAGATCCCTCACCTGTGGCTTCTTTGTTGGATTTTTTGGGAAGTCACATCTTTGCTACCCATGGTATCATCCCTCAAATGTCAGTATGCGAAAGTACATCAGTGATTTGGTCCGAGAGCGAGCAGAGAAGCATGGAGTCCTGGTGCATAACAAGGTGTTGCCAGGCATAAGTAATCTGGACATGTCTAAAATGACCATGCAGAAGCTTCTTGTGCAACGCATTGGTGAATGAAAGCAGATCCCTGCACTACCTTCACACATCGCTGCTCGATTGAGAAGATGTTAGGATCCGGTACCTAGTGCATCAAGTGTGGATGAAATTGAGATTCCAATGGGAGTGACCTGTTCCGAAGTTCTCGTCCAGCTGCCCCAAAAGGGCCTAAACTGCCTGAAAAGCCTACCCGACCATCACTATAGGTTGCACCTGCCCCTCCGTTGGGCGACCTTTTCATCGTGGACTGGCCAGCATTGCAATCACCGCGAAGAACGAAAAGAGCCATGCAACCACAGAGGAAGGCAACAAGAGATGGTGCAGCGAAGCAGCGTGTAGCATAGAACGAGTGCGCCGAGAGAAGACAAACACCCAGAGACGAGAGCAGTAAAAACATCCGCAGTGAAGTTGAAGAAAGCTTTGAGTTGTATGTGTTTCATTACACTGACACATGCTCAAGGTTGAATTTTTGGGTTTTGGGGTCTTTACATTGTACTAGACTCTGCAACTTGCAAAATATGGTTGCTTGCGGTTTGTAATGAAGTTTTTGCGACCTTTTTGGACTTGGCAACTGGCAAACTCTGTATGGTTGCAGTTGCTGATAATATTTTTCTATTTTTTTGACTTTGTAGTTTGCAGACCCTGGATGTTTGCAGTTTCGGATAAAAAAAGTGTGAGCCCTTTTTTCAATGTGTGTTTCAAGTGTTTTTGTGATGTGTGGAGATTTGCTGTTAGGTTTGTGACTCTATTGGGGTCACCACTCTGAATTTCTTTCTACACTCTGTGCTTCTGTAAAAACAGCACATCTAATTTGTCTTTGTGCAATTGTGCCAAGGTTGAGGGTGGAGTGTGTGTAGACTTTGCTTTTGTGTGCTTAATGACACAAAATTCGTTTCTTCAAGAAACATTGAAAGGAAAAAAATGTAAAAAAAAGAATAGGTTTTCTACAAAAGGCATGGGTGCAAAAGATTTTGTTGTTACAAAAAATTTCTTGTACTAAAGGCATTAGAAGAAACAAAAATTGTTTGCCAAAACAGTTTGTATGAAAGAGCAGGGACAAATGAATAGTTTGTAAAATAAAAGTACTATGCACCTCAAGCAAGGGAACACAAAAAGCTTTTGGAACAAATTACACTGTACACGGGAGGCAACAACTTCACGCCACTTTAATTGTAAACACCAAAATTTCGGACCCATTTTCGGGCCTAAATTTTGGGTGCAAAACCAGTCTCCTTGTGCCTACATTATAGGAGGCTAGAATAAAAGGGATGTTAAAATCAACGCGGAAATCGACGTAGGGTGACTTTACAAAAAAAACTAAAGGAGTTGCACTGTGATGCCAAAGGTGGTGTAGTTCAAAACATTTTGGTGAAGAAGAAGGTAACATTGCAAATAGTTGTGAGAAGTAGCGAACATTTTCTAAAAAAGGCGAAAAGTTTTGAAAAGTTTTGGTATTTTCCAAAGTATTTGGTAATATCTTTTGTTCGAAGCTGAGCTAAGAGCTTTCCCATGTCCCCTGAAAAAAGAAGCCTAGCATGAAGTTTTGGTGACACAACTAGCATTTTGAGGGCTACCTAGTATGAAATTTTGGTGCTGAAACGGGAAAAAATTGCAAGGTGCCTAAATTTAAAGCGCATGAAATTGTTGCCCCCCTTGTACGAAAACATCTTCACGAGAAAAATACAGTAACATTTGTGATTTTGGATGCAAAAAACAGCTACCTTTTTGCTGAATTGATAGTGAAAGCATGTTTCAAAACAACCAATTTTGGCATTGGCCTCGTTTGAAGTTTTGCACCATCTGGTACCAAAACGTTAGTCCTAACAACGGAAAGAAGGCTAAGCCTCGCAAGCCGACGAAGGAACAATAAATTTTCTTGCGAAGTTTGGTAAGTGGGTGACTTAGCCACTTCTTGTTGTGAGATGCTAGAACAACTTGTTGACCACGCTGCTTGTTCATGGCTTCCTTTCTCGTGGACAATTGTGCAGAAAGTATGCGAGGTGTCCATTTTGTTTTTTGCATCTTATTACGTGGTATGGGTATCTGTGCTTTGCTGTGCGAAGACATATGTTTGTGCCGCATGTGCATACCGTGACAACATGTTCGGGTTTCAGATTGTAGTAATTCTTTGTACATAATACGGGTGGGGCTATCTTGCAATTGGACACTTCGCCACCCTCCTCTGAAATTTGAAAGGTCATGTATAGTGTCTCCATTGCAAGATCAGGTTTCAGAACCCCGCAACGCTGGGTATATGTCCCATTTATCACCTGGCAATATATCAGCTCTGAACCCTGCAGCCCGATTTTGACGATTGTGCATTGTGATCTGATTTTCAGTATGCAGTGCTTGCTGCCTCCATGCCAGGGTCCTTCTAGATAATGGGGTGACGTGGGACAATTTCATTATATGGTTGCAAAGTCAATGAATCACTATTCAGTCTTTGCGACCTACAAAGAGGAAGTGGTGCTACGGTACCATAGCGGAGGAAGCAAGTAGCTTGCACGGAGAATTTTCACTCGAAAAAGACTTGGGTAAAAGTGCAAGCATGGGGGGCGGGGGGCGGCTTGAGACATGGGGAAAATAGCTTTTCCTATTTGGCGGACATCATTTTTTTTAGCAGTAGAAAACGGTCTTTTGTTAGTACAAAAAAGGGGTGTTTTTGTTGTACACAGCGGGGAGTTCTAAAGTACAAAATGGGTTTTTTTAAAAAATACGAAACGGGTGTGTTTTAGTACAATCAAGAGTTCTACTAGGACTGAGCTAGGTAGTAGACATCATTGCTGCATTTGAGACACTAGCTTGGCACAGAGGTGTTGGTCGTGAAATTTCAGGGCGATCATTCTGAAAATTGCCTCAAAACAGGCCAAAAATGGCTATTTTGGGGCAAAAAATTGCCATACAATGGCGTACATGGCGGGAAATGTCACAAATGGTGTTGTATGAGATGCGCATTTTCTCCCCGGTCAGTTTGAGCTACTTGGATGCCAACTTTGAATCATAGTGACGATCGTCTTGAACTTTTAGGACGATCAATCTGAAAATTGCCTCAAAAAAGTCTAAAAATGGCTGTTTTTGACCACTAAATCGGCCATAGAATGGGCCAGACGGCTCAAAATGGCACAAAACTTGTTTCTCTAGATGCGCATTTGCTCTGCGGTCGTTTTGAGCTACTTGCATGCCAGTGTTGAGACACAATCTCCACAAAAAGACTTTTTAATCGCCTGCTTGCTGCTAAAATGTGTTGCTCACCTTGAGACCCTAAATACGGTTGTAAAACCTCCATAGGGTAAACCCAGCTCGGTAATAAAAAGGTTTCTTTTAAATACAAAACGGGTTTTTTTATACCCAGTGGGAGGGGTTTAGGCAAAAAGGTTTTTTTTTAGTACAATAAAAAAGGGTTTTATAATACAAAACAAGGGTTTTTTTTGGTGCAAAAAAAGGAGGGGGGTTAGTATAAAGTGGGTTTTTTTTGAATACATCTCGGGGGGGTTTTTTTGTATTCACCACTTGTGGCCACAATGTCAAACTGATGCCCTTTGGATGCAGCCACACAAACATCTTTGAATTCCTTGTGCGGTGGCTAAGGAGCCTCTTCATATTAGCAACTGCTCATTTTGGGTTCTGCCTGTGCATATGCCCTGATGTTAACAATATATCTCAGAGCCCATGTTGTGTTGCATCGTGCCCCCTTCGTGTGTCAGAGTGGAGGTTCTCTAGGGTCTCGCTACCAATCTTGTTTTCTGATGGAACCCAATCCATTTGCTCTGACTCTCTTCGTGCTGACTTGCTTCACGTACATGGTATTTTGTTGTTGCATAAAATACCTCTCTTTGTCCTTTTCCGTACCAAACAGATACTTCTGTGATCGCTGCGCTCATATTGAGTTTTAGCAAAATTTCACACTTCTAAATTGTGCTATGCCTTTGCATGTGACTCGATCAGCTGAGGGAAACACGCCCGTACCAGCGCCGCTACTCAGAGTGGGTAAAATAGCACCAGGAGCACTTTGAGGAGGCCTTCGCCTTTATGGGCGATTTGGGCAATTTCGGCCCCCGCGGATACTTGGCGGTGCCATCTGGCCCGGACCAGCCGTCTTCGCTACCAGCCAATCTAGGGACGACGAGCTATGGGTCTTGGCTCTACAATCAGGGGATTGTTAGGTTTTGAGGTATTTTTCACTGAGAGATATGGAGGCAACCCACCCCTAGGGCAAAAGGGAGATTTTACCTGGTTTGTGACCCCTGAACCGCAAGATTGCCCTAGGAATTGCCTCCACAGTGAGGGTCACAACTCTGGCTCCTTGGGGAGTTAGAAACTTCCGTCTTCTTCTATGGAGAGGCCATGGTCCCCTCCTGAAAGCAAGCACCAAGATCTCTGACAGTTCCTGTCATGTGGGTCCAGCCAGATTAGCGGGGCATCTGTGACAGTGTGCGGCACAGTGGAACATAGTGGCACACAATGGACACCGACACAGAAAGACAACAGACAGAACTGCCTAACCTGTCGCCCATCTCTGCGGTCTAGTCCTGGTTACGGCTGTCTTCTTTGCTGTCACTGACTTTCATTCCCTCACTGCAATCGTGTCCATTTCAATTGGGCCTCTCATCCCCCATCCACCGCCCACTTCCGCCATCCTCGGGCAACCCGAACGAAGCAAGTGGGGACGTAAGCTCATGCTTGAAAAGATATATACTTCAGTGGCCCATGCTACTCGGTGCGTGGAACAGACTGCAGTGTGGGTGACAAAGAGCGCTGTTTGGGCAATGCTGAGGTGAAGTGTTCTACCCACCACCTGTTTCAGGTGGAGCCCTTGCTGTACCCAAGGTGTTGGGCGCCAAGCTTTTTGCCATGGCTGTCATGTGTGCCAGCCATGTCCTCGTGTCATCAATGCCCTGTCCTGCCCTGTCCTCACGTCGCAAAAAAATTCAGCATCCAATATTCATCATCTGCCACCATGTGTCATGCTCCCTGTGCCCGGCTTCAATTCCCCCCATCTGCTGCATATTCTAAGAATAAGCATGATTAAATTCCCGCTGAGAAGAAGCTTCAGGGCTTGAGAAGGAACAACAGTGTACAGAAACCCCAGACCAGTCGGAAAGTATGGAGCTGCAACACAACAATAGACGCGGGTCAGCGTAGATGTGCTCTTTTGTGGCTGATGGATGATTCATGACTGGAGATTCATGACACTCAGGTTTGCGAATGCAGCCACAGAATACTGCCAACACATATAGAGCGGGATGGACACGGGGGTGAAGGCAAGTTCGGCAGGAAATGCTTGAACAGCCCGTATGACAGGAGCTTGTTCGGCACTTGTGGCTCTCTCTGCGCAGGGTGACCTGTCGACTGTATCCACCGCCAGCCCTCCTTAAGCTTCGCAGCCACAGTCTCATATGGATGAACCACAACCCATTGTGCCCTGACAATGGCCAGATCCTGGCATGCGGGACCCATACAGGGGCGAACCTGAGGTGGATAAAAACCCAGGACCCTGCCATCAGTCAGGGAATCCCTTTACAAGAAATAAGCTGGCCCTGTGTCAGCATCGCATAGTGTCCGCAACTGACAATTGACGGACCGTAAAAGCAAGAGGGGGGGGGGTGACTCCTGATGCTACCTGGTCGCAATGGGCTGTCATGCAATCATGCGGGCGCCAGACGCTCGCCAAAACCTGCCCCAACGCCTCATGGGGTCACCATGGGTTGCCCCCAAGAGGCAATCTTTCAGCCCTCCCACACTGACCTGAAAGATACCACGCCCTCATAAGTGGGGTCCCATAAGCGGGAGTATGTGCACCAGATTCCTGCTGTTGGTTACAGGTTATTGGTTAGGTTGCCCCGAGTGCTCAGGCTGAGCACCAACCCTCCCCTGTGAATCAGTGCATCTCCTACCAGTTCTGTGCTTCCCCCTTGATCGTGTTTACTTGACACTGAGGCGGATGACCCATGCCCTGAGCTTGGCGTTGATGGATAGACAACCTCGAAACCGGTTCCCTTTGAGTGTGCCACCTCCTCGGATGGCCCACAAAGAAATGTGCTCTCATGGCGAGCTCCTATGGGTTGACCGACTCGTTACTTCTCCGCACGCAGGGGCACAGTGATGCCCAGTCCCTTGAATTCAATCCTCCTGCAGACGAAGAGAAGCGACGCCAGCGAAGGTGCATGGCAGCAAAGAAGCACCAACGCAATCCAGGAAACGATTGTGCTGCAGCGACCTCAGTGCTGTATGCTGGGCCGTGGGGCCGGGCAGGGATTTTGACAGCCTGCAATTGCAGTAACCTTGCGAGGCAGAACGGAACGTGGAAAAAAATATACTGCAACTCAATTTGACGACAGACACGCGCCGTCCACTCGTGGAACTGTCTACTGCGTCAGGCGCGCACACCAGTCAGGGGTCAGCCTGTGGCTGCATGTGCTGACTGCTGCCCCACTTGGCCCCACACAGCGTAGGGCGAAGATTGGATCTCAGGTTCAACAGGGGGGCTGTCAATGTCATTCTCTGTTATGGTGGAGAATGACTCATACCTCAAAGCACAGATATCACCGGAATCTACCCCCTGTTCAGGCTCAACATGATGACCCACACACAACCCGGACCTTGGATGCCATTCAGCAGCGCACCTATTCCGTAGGTGAAACCGAAGGCGCGCAAAAGACGGGCCAAAAGTGGCCACCAGGGCTATTCTGGGTTCGTGGCTGCACGAGGGCGCCAGTCAGCCAGCAGCACACCGGTCGGTGTATCAAGCCACTTGATGATTGTATGTGGCTTTGTTCACAACACACGCAATGTAATGCCTCGGTGGCTTTCACTCTCGAGTGCCCCAGTCCCATTTGAGCCTGAGTTGCTGAGGAACCAGCTCTCCACGGACAAACTACCATCGAACATGCAAGAGATATTCTCACAAACACATCACAAGATGTAATCAAAAACTAAAAACACCCAACCCATAATGTATGTGCGTTGTACTATGTACTTGCGTCGTATTGTTCTTTGCATTGCACTATTTGGATCATACGTCGTGTATCCCTATATCCGGGTGTGCGGTGGGGGGAAGGTGTGGGGCCGCTGGAGGTGTGTGGGAGGTGGGCCTCATACGATCACACAATAGACGTTTTATGTGCCTGAGATTGCAATGGACGATGTTCTGCAGTTGCTGATCTGGAGGAACGCCGTGAGTTTGACGAGTACGCTGTGAATGACTCACATGGATGAAGCCACGGATGACCCTAATGATCACCCTGGGTGATGGGTTGCATGCTGCACCGAAGCACAAATCCTTACACTTTCAGGCAACGACCTGCACAAGGCCACAGCATGAGCACACGGAGACATAGGTGGCACCTTCTTGCAATCATTTTGCTGAACGACTCCCTGTCCCGCAGCCGGATCCTCCACTCTGGATTCTGGCCACGCAAATCAAAATCCATGTTAACAATTGGCTGCAGCACTCCGTCGAAGAACTTGTGCACGTTTATCACCACAAATAATTGTCCCTCTTTGGGATCTCTGTTGTAAATGATGAAGGCACTGGGTATGCGGCCCATCACATCATCGTGCCACAACCCCATGGCGCCCGACAGCCGACGCTGGCGGGATAGCCCACGCCGTTGTGATAGCCCTGATGGCCAACCTCGTCTGGTTATCATGGCAGCGCCTCTCTCCCCATAGTCTCCTCCATAGACCCATTGCGGGGGTGGTGACGTGGCCCCAGCTCTACACCAGTCCTGGGCAAACCCTCATGGGGCGCTGGTGACGCAGTGGTAGTTGGGATCTAGCCCCAGGCTTGCGAGGGGTGCACCCAAAAGCCTCAGGCCTGCGAAGCACGGGGGCCTCTGCACCCCAGAGCATTTCCCACACAAAATCTTGTGTGTGGAGCCACACACAAACAGACGGCGAAGGGGACAACATGTCTAAATACGAGGCATAATCTTAATGTTTCCCACCTCATAAAAAACCCATTGTTGAAAGAGGTGCTTGTCATGTCACATGGGGTATGTGCTTGGATGAGGTACTACTTTCTGCTGCCCCTATCCAAGGCTATTGACGCACGTTGCCCTGCATTGTATGCTGAAGGAAAGGTCAGAAGGATGGTGTCTAATCTGGTGACGACACGGATATTCAGGGCGGGTACCCTCTGATCTTCACCAGGGCCCCCGTGCCCACAGAAAAAAGTGCCTGCCTAGTCATTGTATATTTCATATGGTTTGTGGCCCAACGAGAAGCTTGCTGTCCAGTGCCTGTGCCTGTGGACCTCAGGGGTTGTGTTGGTAACTCATTGCTCTCTCTCTCTCTCTCTCTCTCTCTGTGTGTGTGTGTGTGTGTCTGTGCGTATGTGTGTGCGTGCATGTGTCTGTTGTGCTGTCTAACGTCCACATTACGTGTTATTGTTCTGGTTTCCTTCACAAAGTGTGTGACAGCATCGACGCCAGTGCGGGGCTACCACATCACCATCTGGTCTGGGTGCTGCGGTGTGCGCCACTGCATCAGACCCGGGATGACCTCGGCGTCAGCGGGTGGCAACGGCGACGTTTGCTTCTCAGGTGTGCCTCAGGGGCTGCTTGCTGGTGCTGGGATGGATACAGGGTGACCCGCCGGAGGGCTGGGGGGTACGGTTTGGTGAGGATTGTTGACGTTTCAACATATACTTTGATGTTTTTTTGATTTGTTGATTTTTTTTTTGGATACTTCAATTTTGTCAAAATTTATCAAAAGATACCAAATCAAATCAAAAGTGGGGTTGAAGCGGCGCTCCCCGGACCCCCAAGGGGCCCCTCAGGCCAATGCAGTCCGTTGGTACGGACCAGGCCATTAGAGCCCATATGCCCCGGCACCATTGGAAGGACTGAGGGGGGTATGGTGGGGCTGAGGACTGTGCGAGGGGCTGAGAGGTCTGAGAGCAACGGGGGGATGTGGGAAAGGTTGACACGTGTTGGGCAGGCTGAGGGTCGCAAGAAAGCTGGAGGAGTGTAGGCTGCAGTCAACCACCCGGTCATGGAGATTCCCTGTGCCAACTGATAGTCCGGAAACAAAAATAGCTGATTGCCTTTGCAACTCACACATCAGAGACTTGGGCCAGGCAAATGAGGCTCCGGACATGCGGAATGGACAAGATGTGATGCACACATTGCCCGTAAGCACACACCTTCCCTTTCTGAAAGTCACCGGGCAGCCATGAAACGTTTTGTCAACGTGTGTGGGACTGCCTTCTAAGACTTCGCGCGCATCTTCTTCAGTTTTGAAACTGAGGAATGAACCACAACCAAGACACGACACTGTGCAGAGGTATATGCAGGCATTGAATGCAGACTGCGTTGACAGTGCATGCAACCTGAATGCACAGGAGACGCGCGTTGAATGCAACTCAAGAGGTTTGCAAGCAGCCCATGCACATGGTGATGCGGACATAGAATGCGTTGGATACTACTTTGGCGCGGCGTGACCGGTATGTTGGCAGCAACTAGAATTGAGTCAACGAACGCTGAGGCTGTGCAGCAACTGTGCCCCAGGGCTGTCCTTCAGGGGGGGAAACAAGCGTTTGTAACGCCAACATGAACGAACGTTCACGGGAACGCCGTCTGCTTCGTACTTCAAAGGTTGGCTGTTGGCAGCATTTGGCGGTTGGCGGTTGGTGGTTGGTGTGCAAACGATCAGAAGAAATTATGAAACTTGCATAGCAAATCTCAAGTGTTCGAATTGCACATTGAATGCAAGCCACTAAAAGTCAGTTTCAATTGCGTCTGAGACTCGGGTCCAAATAAAAGGGGGGGGGGGGCGTATAAGGGCAGGGCCTGCCACTATTCGAGTGCACCAAAAAAATTTCTCAACCCACTGGACGATTGCAATTTTGTGGATGCTCCATCATGTGGCCCAATGCCTGTGCCCTGGTCCCATTTCCGTGCCACTATTTGAGTCCACAAATCAGTTTCCGAAACCCCTGCTGTTACACGCCCCCCCCCCCCTTTACTATTTATCATCGTCCTCCTGTGCGCTCACACGCAGACACCCAACACAAGAAGCTGCGAAAGCTCGAAAGCAGGCTCAAAATGCAGGGACAAGCAGTCTCCCTACTTCGGTCAAGCAAGCACCGTCGAAGTACCCGTACACAAGGCACAGTCCATCCAGACTTGTCCCAAGCCCTGCCTTGGGTGATCACGTGGTGACGCCATTGGGCTGCAGGGCCCGCACGCTAGAACCAACCAGTGGCTGCAACGTCAACGTTTAGTGGCTGCAAACCAATTTTGCCAAACCTTGCACTACCAATACCAACAATAGAGACTCCGGTCCGTCGAGAGTTGAGAGCACATGACTGCCGCAGTCATAGCTCCAGGTTCGAATCCCAGGATCCGAAGTTTCCACTTGATCGACACCTGGAGGAAAGCCACACTTCGGAGAGGCCGGCTAAAGACCTCTCCTTACGACATCATGGCCGAGGGTTCGAATCCAGGGTTAGACACCGATGATTGGAAACACGCCTGGTTATGCGCCAGCGTGTCGGCGAGACGTCCTCAGAAACAGGGCGCCAGAAATACCAAGCAAAACAAGATCTCAGAGCAGCTGCTCGAAAAGACCACCAAAGAAAAGATGCAGGGGTGCTCCAAAACTTGGTAGTGCTCAATGGGGGCGGAGTGTGGGGTATGTATGTGTGGGGTGGGGGCTACCCATCGGTCTAAGATGTTCCCGAGGTGCTGTTTGTCACTTGCTGCTAAGAGGAAAATGTCCTACTTCGTTGTCATGGGGACGAAAGGAATACGAGCACAGGCACAGACATCGCATGGCCCCGTCACATATACAACGCACCCGGCGATCCCACAGTGGTTGCTGGGATGGAAAGTCAAGACTTTCATCTTGGGATACTCCTTCTGAAGGGCCTTGAACACGACGTTGTGGGCGTCGCAGTGGACATGGACGATGTTATGTTGGACCGCATCTTTTGCCTCAAAGACTTCCAACTTCTGCCCCAATACTTCTACACCTCCTGCAATACAGTGCACAGGGAAGCAGAGAGGAAACGGACACTGTGGCAATATTGAACCCACGTGCGGAGCACCTGGTGACAGTGGTCCACGACTGAGACTGTAACTCGCTGACGACAAGAGATTGGTTGGACTGTTTGGTGGGGGACACACACACACACACACAGAGACAGAGAAACACACACACACACACACACACACACACACACACACACACACACACACACACACACACACACACACACACACACACACACACACACACACACACACGTCTGCCTCCATGGTATGGATGGTATCTTGAGGCCTACACGTTCGGGTAACACCGGCTGCAGCACTCATTCAACCACACCCACCCACCCACCCACCCACCCAGACACACACACACACACGACCATGAAATCCCCAGATTCGACACGCAAAGTACAAGCAAATGGCAGTCCGAGTGACTGGTACTCTCATCAGTACCAACACATGACAAAGCGAAATGAGAATCTGAACAAATCCAGTGTTCGCCTGAAACTGCGCGCCTCGTTACACGAGTCGGCGCGCACCTCGTTAGTGCCAACCCCCCACCACCCTGTGCGACTTGTTAGCCCCCCCCCCCCCCCCCCCGTGAATCCCCAGGCACCAGCTGGGCGCACCCCTGCAAAGGGGTGTGGACGTGGACCGTGGCCCACGTCGGAAACCCCTCCCTGCGGGCTCAGGGCACGGGAGGGTAAGAAAACAGACCAACTGTGGGGTGTGGCTCACCGCACGAAGCCGTGAGCGCAGGGACACACAACCACCAACCCACAGGACACGCCGCGGTCCCACCTGCCCGGGGGCCCCTCAGTGCACGTGACACACGACAAACTGAGCGAATGCCCAGAGACAATGCATGGTACAGTACACATTCGCCTTACCTATGTGCACACAACTACGTGCATGTTGCATCGTCTCCACCAGTCAGCTGAGCGACCTCAAGACCATTGCTACAACTAAACCACACTCGTACCGCGTGCAGTGCGCCGGTCAACAGGTATCTCCCCGTTCCCCCTTTTTAGTGCGCGTCAGAGGTGCACCTCGACCCTTGGGGGCTTCCACACCCGCCATGCGGCGACCCTCCCACGCTGGGGTCTGACTAGTCTGTGAAGGGGAGCGCCCCTGTCACAAGCCCAGCCACCCCCTCAGAGCCGGCCTAACTCTCGTGCCCACACAGTAGGGCACATCCTCGACCTCATCACTCCAGTCTTCGTATCATGTCAGACCCCCCGAGCCCACCCGCTGAGCCGTGCGCCTCCACTAGCAAGCGGAAGCGGTCGGAGCAGGGGTGGACCCACCACAAGGCCAGAGACGCTCGCTGTTCCGCAGAACACTATGAGGCCCGTGACGCATTAGCCCGACCACGTTGGTGGATGAACGCCAACTCCAGATCCATCTGGACCCTTCAGTGCCGGAAAAGTTCGCCGCAGCATCATTCCGACGATTCTGTGGTAGGCTTGTCCGGAACCTCAGGACCAAGTGGCCCGCAACCGCAGTGATCCGCATGGACAAGAACATGCAGACGTGAAGATGGCCACGGGGGTTCAAATTATTACCCATTGCCCGGTGGCCATGGCCCAATCCCTGCCGCTTCTGGCTTTTGCGCAGACCGCAGATGCTGCCTCTCGGGAGCTTCTACTGTGGTGGAACCCCTTCTTCCGGCGAATATATGGCAACTCGTTCTGAACGAGACTTAGGCAGCTACTGGGCCTCACTGAGGCAGATCAAGTGCAAGTTCCGGGGCACCCAGTTCTCCAAACTCGTGCTAGACCCTATCTCGCAATGGTTGCCATCGCAACTCCAATTCCCGTGGGCGGAGTGGCACAAGAAAGATGCTGCATGGCGATGGGCTGTCGTCCTTGTCATGCCTACCTATCCCCTCAACACCCCGGACGTTGCACTAGAAATCCTGCACCAGATGTACCCCTACGTCTTGTGGTGGGCAACCGACCTTGTGGCCACCTCAAAGCAAAAGTTTCCGGTGGATCTCCCTCCAGCGCTAAGGTCCGCAGCGTCCCTGTTGAGCACACACTGCGTGTGCTCAAGGCATTGACTCTGTTGCTTCGTGAGGAGGAAGTCGTTGGAGAAGTGATGGACCTTGTCTCGCCACTGTGGGCGCCCGCCTCTGTGCTCGCCTTGCACCTAGCGTCGGGTTTGCGGGACCCCTTGTCAATGTGCCCCCCACACAAGCTGTTGCACACCCCCCGTGTGCCACAATTGTCTCTGGCGGTATGGACCGCAGCAGGCGGCTCGGACGCGCCCACACATGGCTCTGGCGCTTTCACGGCGCTCGGAGGATACCTCTTCCCCCCCCCCTCAGCCAGCTCTACAGCCCGCACCACGAAGGGGGTCCTAGACAAACTGGTGGATGGAGATTCGGTGCCCATGGACCTATTGTCGCAATTTGAGGCAGTTGTCCCGCCGGTGACCCCTAGAAAGAGTGATGCCCAACTACGCCGGATGACAGACCGCCACCGTCGGACTTGCGAGACACTGCAAGCAACCGAGGACGCGCTGCTCTCCGCGCATCGGGACCTGACGCATCAGAAAAAGCCACATGAGGATGCCGCCGGGCAGCTGCAGGCCGGGATTGACAACTTGCAAGTCCAAGTCACGAGGTTGGTGAAGGCACATCCCCGCTGGTGGTTGAATGCACCTCTGCTCCGTAAGGTTTAGTCGCATCCCGCTGCAGGCGTGGGACATGGTGGGCCTCGAATGATCCCTTGAAGTTATCCCTGTGGCACACCCAAAGGGAGTTACAGACCCGTCCAAGTCAGATTATCGCCGCCTCATGTGGAAGCCTTTCACTGCACGGATTGAACCCACTTATGTCAGTGGGCGGCTAGTTCCCCTAGAGGTACAAGCCGCGGTAGGTCTGGATTAGCTTCGGGCTCGGCACTCACACCCTGTCCTCCGTTGTACAGAGGTGGAGCTCTGTGTTGCCATCCCTTGGAGAGTCGATGCCATGCCCCCCCTCACAGTCACTATAGACTCCACGAAGCGCATTCTGCGAAAAGCCTGACGACCCACACCTTTTCGAGACCCGGTGGAGTATGGCATGATCCAATGGCTACATGACGACCAATTGCAATGGGTAGTGGGTTTCATTCAACAGGTGTGTGCCAGAGTCCCACTTCGGGCCACAGTCCACAGCGATTTCTATGCTTTGCCAGCCAAGATACCACATGGACCCAATGTCAATGCGCGTCCACTTTCAAAATTTACCACCACGTGGAAATTAATTGGCGCCCACATTGCAGATCAGTACATCCCACTTCTGGCTCCTGCAGAGGTGTTACTGTGCACGTGGTTTGCATTACACACCTCCTCAAGTGTGGCGGATCTCCTCCGAGTGTTACACGACCACTTCTGGTTCAGCTTTTTTTTTGCCGGCGTCGCGTGTGTCTGGTAGTTGACGATGTGCGGCACGTGTACGGCTCCGTAGTGCATGCACTGTTTGTTACGTTTGGCAGGCTTCCCTGCAGTAGTAGTGGACATGCTCCTGCTCACCACCACCGAGGCCACCGTGCACATGGGTGGCTCTAGGGGTGTCCGCGAGGCTCTTGCGAGGTTGTTAGCCGGGGTGGCGCAGGGTTGCCCGGCATCTACGATGGTATTTTGTGTGGTGGCAGAAGTGCGCGCTTTTCTAGCGCTCCTCCGGGTGCCCCCCTGTTGGGAACCCGGCGGACCCTTTAACCGGTTGGGGTATATGGACAACACAACATGGTTTATTGACTCAGAGTCAAATTTGCCAGGGTTCGCAAACAATTTGCAGAAAGCAGGGCTTCTGACTAACCTTTTCTTGCCTGGCCCCAAGCTTGCTGGTGTGACAGCCACAAGAGTCCACAATGGACTGCATACACGACTTGAGTTCAGAATGGGTTAGTTGGGAGTAGAAACACTCCCCGAAGAAATCCACGGAACGGTTACAGCCTGTGTGCCGTGAACTGAGATGGGCCCATTGTAGGCAGCCATCTAGCCGTCCTTAAGGCACGACTATCCGGTCCTCAAAATACAGTTACTGGCTAGTTGTTAGTGGTTGCCGCCAATGAAGGCTTTCGGGTTACATTCCACGCGTGATCTGCGTACATGGGAGGGTCACACATGCCTGTGCACCAGGGGCCAGGCTACGTGCGGGTCGTAGGTCGACAACTGTTCCCACACGCCTACCACAAGGTGGACAAAATAAAATTGTTCAGTGCTAGCTGGCGAGCTTCACGGGCGCTGGCCATGGTTCGCCTTCCCTCCAATTACCCGTATCAGATGCCGGTGGGTAGCAGCGCTGGCAGGCCGGGGTGCACCCACCCACATACAACTCCATGCGAATTGCCGATGAAACAACGGCCTCCGTTTTACGCACGGTCGGTGGTTGGCACACTCCCCCTTCACCCAAGTTCTTTCAACCCCTTGCCTCCGGATGGGTGGGTGTTGAGCCGGCGGTTGTAATGGCTATTAGCCAGTTCCTGCAAAGTTATGATAAGCAGTTGCGACATGCCAATGTCATGGTGCACACAGCACCCAGCACGGTTTGTATGAGGCCATGCAACGTTTCCATCCCGACATGCCTGCCGGGCGCATGGCAAATATCATGACACGTTCGTGTTTTACATGCACCTTCTCGGCTTCCACATCTCTTTCCCCCCGGTCTACTCGGAACAACGGGCACATCATGTCATGCACAGGGCTGTGCATGCATGGCAAGCGAGTGCCATCCACGAATGGATGGATGCCGGTTACTTCAGTTTGCGCCACGCACATGCGGCTTGCTGGCTGCTAGCTCCATGGCAATGGGAGTTAGAGCGCCTTCCCCCATGGCACCGAGTGTCTGCGCAAAACAGCTTTCCAAAAAGCGACCACGAACTTATGAACCTGCTGAGGGTTGGCCCCATGACGTATCATTGGTTTCTTTGACGCCGGCAGCATCCAGCCTGCCAGTGACAAAGCGACCCATGACACATGCGGTACTGGGTAGGAAGAGGCGGACTCCTTCTCCTTGGTTTGTTCGGCTCCTTCGCGCTTTGTTCCCCGTACCCCTCTGGGTTACTGGGGTGGTGCTGCATGACGCCCCCCCCTCCGGGAAGCGCCGCCGTCTGGTCAGTGGCCTTGTCCTGCTCGGTCTTGGTCGCCTTGTCGTGGTTTCCCCCTTCCCCGGTGCCCCGAATGTGGTGTGTGTCGTGCGTGTGCGCGTGCTCCGTGCTTGCTGCGTTGCGTGTGTGTGCCGGCGTGTGCCTGGGTCTTTGTTCACCCCATGAAAGAGAACCTGATGCAACACTGGACACGTAGCAAGCGTAGGACGCCACTTTGGGGGCATATTCAACTTCTTGCCGCTCGGCATAGAGTTGACGTAACCGACGAATTTGGACAGTATTGGCATCGTGACATTGCACCCCGTCGCGGTTGAAGCTAGGTTGAGGAGGCTGTAAGTCCGCAATTTACCCCACCGGCATGGGGTAAGGCCGTCGCAATGCCTGTGCTTTAGCCGCAATGTCTATGTCGTCCAAGACTAGATCCAGGAAAGTGCCTTCTTGGTGCGAGTACAGGTGCTGGGGTGGGGGGAAAGGAGTGGTTCGATCAATACAGTCTGCTAGCAAAAGGTCTACTAGCCCGGTGCGTATCTCGTTGGAACAGCGACCATGGAGCACTGTAATGAATGACTTCGAGTCTGTGAAATTGCCACCTTCGCGCAGACTGCGCGCAGTAGCACAGGCAACATGGGCCGAGGTCAATAGCGTGTTCTTGACAGGACACTGCACCCATGACGTGTACACCTCCACCGCGTTCGAATGGTCCAGATGACACGGGATGGGTATGGGGTACACAACCCATGTGAGGGTCTCCCGGCATACAACCGCAAAAGCACCCCCGCAACAATGGGAGGGGAACCAGGAGCCATCAGTCACGAAAGGAACGTGCCGGGGATTTGGGAAGGTCACTTGTAACGGGACGGATGTCTCGTGCTGCTCACCCCCCCCCCCCCCCCTCCAAGCTGCTTGACACCGGGGATTGCGTCCAGCCAGGCCACACATCCGCAGCGTATGATGTGCTGTACCCAACTCGAAATTTCCCGGCGGCGGGGAACTGGATGTTGCGATCACCCGAGTCCTCGACAGTGCCCCAGGCACTACACCTACATCTTTGTCACTATCTCGCTGATACATATGTCTATGTACCGCAACGGTGCATTGCACAACATGGGGACGGGGAAATGCTGCGCTGGTTTCACTCGAAGACGCATTTGTCGGAGCGGGCCAAATGGCCGGCTTTCGTTCAACGACGGCCTACAGTTTGCTATGTCATAGATCTGCCTAGCGCGGAAGCGGCTAGGGATCTGCAGCGCAGTCACGTTCGTGTTACGGTATGGCACTGACATCTACCGCTACTTGGCCAGGTACACCGACCGTGATCCCGCACCGTTGCCGGCACGTGTTCGGAAGTGGTGGTGCGCGTGGCGCCACTACTTGCTGAGTAGTGGCCACATGGTACACTCACATTGCGCAGGCCTGAGACTACGAATGTTGCCCGGATGAACTGAATTGCTTTGCTTGCTGCTTCTGCGCATGTTGTGAAACCCTGCAGACCGGTGACGCGGGGGAGTGCCCACGGCACACATGCCACACATGGAGCTTTAGCCTGCTTGCTCGTCGCATGCACACAACGCAACACTAGCATACAGAGGGGCACTGGGCATCCGCCGGGGGGCGTGGCACTCCGCGGCAAGGCAACCGCAGACGGAGTTTAGACCTCCAAAGCATGTACATTAACCAGAGCGACGCCCGTCACCTTGGCCACCCAGCTGCCGAAAACCACGGGTTTTCCCTGCAGGAAAACCCGTGCCCGTTTTCGCACCCCCACGACAAAACGGTGGTACACAGTCGGGAGGGTGGGTCCGAGCATGGCTCCAGCCCATACCATAGCAGGTGCGACGCCTGCGGAACCACCACCACCACCACCCCCGTGTGCCTTATTAGCGCCAACCCCCCCCCCCCCTCTGTGCGCCTTGTTAGCACCAACCCCCCCCCCCCCCGCGCCAAACCTTACCCATGCGCCTCGTTAGCGCCAAACCCCCCCTTGCACCTTGGCAAACAGGACAACCGGGTGGCTTCGGTAGACGCGGGAGCCAGTCCCCGCACCCCCCTTAAATCACAAAACCCCTGCAGTGGCCACAAGCCGCCTTGTGTGTGCCCCGCCTTGTGTATGTACCACCTTGTGTGTGCACCGCCGACCCCCCCCCCCATCCCCCAGCAGCACGTGCCTCTAGGCGCCAACCCCCCCCTCCTTGACTCGTTAGCACCAAACTCCGCCTCCCTGGGACTTGCTTGAGCGGGGTTGGGTTGGGTTGGGTTGGGTTGGGTTGGGTTGGGTTGGGTTGGGTTGGGTTGGGTTGGGTTGGGTCAAGGCCTCGCCTGGTCGCCTACCCACGGTCCGCGCCGCATTCCCTGCCGGACCCGGCTGGGCGGCCGTACCCGCGTGTCCGGTCACAAGGCCTACCGGATTGTTCACCGCCCCCAAACCCCGCGGTGGCGCTCGCGGACGGGAGATGCCGCAGTGCCTGTGTGTATGTGCCCTTGTGTGTCTGAGGGCGGGGGGGGGCTGTGGCACACCTGCTTGCTCCATTGTTGTTCGGCGTTGCCGCACATGGCGCAGGGAAGTGTGTGCCCAGTGGCCCCGGCAGGGAGGCTGGAGAGCCTAACGATGAGCCCGCCGGGGGAGATGTGGGCCTGGGCTCGCAATCTCCACGTCACAAGGACAAGCTACCCAACCGCTCGACGACTGCCTATTGGCACGGGAAGGCGGTGGTACGTGGCACGAAGGGGGTCAGACCCGCACTCCTTGATTGCCTTCGGCACAGGTGGTGCTGCCATGCGGGCTGGGTCCGGCTCCCCACGGCCGAGGGCGTACCCCGGGCAAGTGGAGGGGCACTAGGGTGCAAAGAGTGCTTCCCTGCCCAGGGTGCCACCGGTGCTGGCTGCACTGGCTGCGGCACTACAGCCCGCGTAGACGAGGGGGCCAGAGGGCACCACACCTGAATGGCCTCTCCGTTGTGAGCGCGCGGGGGGGGTGGACTCACACGAGTCCCTAGCTCCGAGGCGTGGACAGCCCGGCGTGAAGTCCTCAAAAGGGGAGCCCCTCAGCAGCACAGAAAGCAAAAGAGCAACAATGCAACACATTCACCCCAGAACAACCCCAACAAACACCAGTGACACGTCGGTTTGTAGATTTGGAGACATGTGCAAAAGTGCCCGGTGCCCCTGGTACCACCCAACTGCGAGTGGGACAACCCGACAGCCACAATGGGATGCAAGGAGCGACATGCTACCCCTCCTGGCGCCGCACACCAGAAGCAGTGAGCTCTATTTTAGGTTTCAAGATAGGATCACCGGAAATAAAAGACAAAAAGCCGAGGTACCCTCTAATCAGTGGATGATGAGGCACGGTCTGATAAATTGTCTGATGTCTCCCACTCTGGCACTAACTCAGGTTCGTCATCATCATCAGGTTCTAGTTCCAATTCCACTACCGATGGAGGCCCTAGTTCAGGCGAGTCTGATTGTGACTGACAAGAACGATCGCTGTCATTTGGCATGAGATGGTGAATGTCCCGCTTTGTTGTAGTTGTTGTGTATTGGTGAGATGTGGGAGCCCTGAATTGACATTCAATGATGAATTTCCTTTGTTTACGGCCGACAACATGACATTTCCATGTGCTGAGTTGTTCATTCTCCGATCATTTTTCTGTTCCCTGTGGATTGGGTATGTTCCGGCGGGGGGGCCTCCCCCCTGGACTCCCCCCCCCTCCCCCCGTATGACATTCCGTCTGGTTGTTGCTCCTTTACGGGTCCCTGGACGGTCACCCGTTCTTCCCTTCGCATGTTGCGTCGGGTCCCTGCTTTCCCGTCGGCTGCTGCGGCCGGTGCTCTTGCTGGTGTCGTTTCTGCGTTCGCGGAGCCCAGTAGTTGGTGTGTTGGGGCTGTGCTGAATGTGGCATGGTGTGCCGTTTGCGCGTCAGCAGCGCCCAATAATTGGCGTATTGAGGATGTGCTGGTTGTTGCCGGGGTCGTTTGACTGTTTTTGCTGTCCACACACCTCTGTCCACAGGCCGTCCATAGCCTGCCTCGCTGTGTTTCTGTGAGGCCCAGGTGCCCTGTTCCTCCACGCGCTATCCGGGCCGTCCACCATATATCCTTTTCCCCCTCATGGCTGGTCTGCCCCTGATGGGCTCCCGTTCTTGTTGTGCAAACAGCCCATCTGGGCTGCGGGAGACACCCCCCACCTGATGCCGGTTGAGCAGGGGTTGCCCTGGCACCCGGTAGCGACGGGGCTGGCTGGCCAAGCCATCCCCTTTATTGTCGCTGCCTCCCATGCGCACACTCCACCATACGCTCCATTCTGGTCCCCTGTTCCCGCTGTTCTGGTTGCCTCTCCTGCCTTGCTGTGCCCCTCCTCCTTGTCTGGTGTGCCCGCCCTTGTCCCTCTTGGTGTGGCTCCCGCGTTCTGTGTGTCTGTGTTGCTCCTCCCCCTGTCTGGTGGCGCTCCTGGGTGCCCATGTCGCGCACCCCCTCCTGTCCCACCCGCCTGCCCCCCCCATACGAGGATTTCACATCTCCGTACGACGTGGACTGCCCCGTGCGCGGTTGGCTGTTCACGGTGCCTCGTGAAACAAGGCGCGCGGTCTCGGTCGAACTATGCTTCCCTGACGCAGCAAACCAGCAAAACAAAAAAAATGCCTTACACAAACACACGGCACCCACGTACACGCACTGCAGGCACATCACACAGACGGAGGACACAAATTGAAAACATAGGCAGAGATGGGCTGAGGCAAGGACTTGCAATCTGCTTACAACGGACTGCACGGATTTGCGCGGACAATGGCATTGGGGCACAAATCAACTCAGGGGGGCACCAGTTCCCAAACCTGCTGCCAAAATCGCATTGTGCTGCTCAACAGTCTGAAAATGCATGAACAGCATTCTTTCCGTGACGCATCTCACACGTTCAAACCCTGAGAAGAGGCGCATCAGGCACAAGGCGGCAAATCAGAGCAAGAGGGCACAAGACAGCAGGGAAGGGGAAGGGACTGGGGGGGCAAGGGGTGGTGCAGCTGTGTGTCGGGGTGGGTAGTTGGGCACTCGGACACAAGCAGTGCGTATGAGCCAGTGAGTTCTAAGGGACAGGGGGAGGCTGGTGCACGGCACCGTAGACACGGATCATGCAACAGAAAGCAGCCAAACACTATCAACTAGACACGCTCCAGGGGGGAGGACAAGGGAAAGAACACAAGGGCCGGGGGCTACAGACCTTCGAATGTGCAGCGGTACAAAAGACTGACGGACAGTAGTGCAGTGCCCAGGGCCGTGGCCTGCGTGGCAATCAGAGCCCATATGAGGCAGATTGCACATCCCCTGTGGACTGAGACGGTTGTCTCAGTTGTTGCAGCCAATCATTGGCGTCCGCTCTGGGCAGTGGGTCTGGGATGGCGAACATGCTAATGGAGGTACTTGCAGCGATTTCGGCCCGAAAACGGGGAACATACCAAGAGATCAGTCATGTGTAGAATATTGGTGCATGCCGTGGGGGGATGGGGTAGGGGATGTTCAATGAAGATGTTTTATTTCCGTGAAATACAACCAGGATCCAGTTGAGGGTCTTTGGTGTGGCCTGCTTGGGGGGGGGGCAGGGGGGCAGAGGGACGAGAGAGAGGGGAGGCCACAAATGGTCAGGTGTGGACACGCCACTTAGCTCCAGCCGCGCCTGCCCCACGGCCTTCATCGCCTCTCCAGTTCCAGTGTATGTGCCGGGCTGCTGCCATGTTCGCTCCATTGTGCTGATCCCTTACCTCCCTGGTTAGGGTCAGTAGTGGCCAGCTGGCTGCGGGTTCAGGGAGAGAGAGAGGGGAGGGGGGGGGGGGGGCGGGGGGCTGCAGTTTTGTAGCTGCAGGGGGTTCTTTAAAGAGCAAAAAAAAAAAAAAGAGCAACTGCCTCCGGCAGTTGCACCCTCTGGGTGGCTGCCACTCGACGGCAGTTTGCGGTTAACCGACCGCGGTCAGCGGTGTGCGAGGTGATGACGGGCAGGAGGGGGATCAGGGTGCTTCGGGGAACAACAGACAAGAAAGGGCTCCTCGAGGATCCTCCGTTGTAGGTAAAGCGGAATGTCTGTCTCACTGCTCAGGATTGCAGCATCACTGCCCCTTCGTGGTCCACCTCCTGCCAGCGCTGGCAGGCTTTGCATGGTGCGGGTCGGGGGTAGGGGTCATGGCACTCGGACAGACCTGGAACATGGTGCCTGAGGATTCCTGCGAGCAGCTTGAGGCCAGAAGCGACCATAAACCCTTGGAAACCGCTTTCCTGCTTTGCTGAGCTGGAGGGGGTCATCATGACGGGCGCGTCATAAATCTTTTTCTCCGGTTCCTCGAATGCCCGTCGGGCCCATTTGTTTTCGCTGAAGCTGATGAAGCCCCCCGTCCAGTTCTGCGTCATTTTCAGCTCCAAAATCTGCATTGCAAAATGGTTTGTGTGCATTTGTCGACGGCAGCGTGCGGTACGCTCTGTCATGCACATGTGAAACACCCGCAGAAGCACAGGAGCACGCTGATGTGCCGGCTTCGTGACCTTCGTTCACTTTCACTCACTCTTTATTGAAACAAGACTTGTGTTCCTGTTTAGAGTTAGAGACACTCATTACACTCCGTACCCTTTCACCCCTTTCTGGGCGGAATGTATCCAGGAGCACATATGACTATGTCATTCATAACAGGGAATTCCCCATCATTGTGCTTTTAAACGCTTGTGCGCTTAGATCGTAAAACGCTGGACCTCTGAAACTCTGCCGGAGAGAGCTGGGCGGCAACTGCCTGTACTTCTCCCCGTTGCTAGAATAGCATTTCAGATGCCAATCACAACAATCCTGTGCGTAGCACGAATGCGCTCAGTTGTAACGTACGTCAAATTGACGACGTTGTAAAGCCTCATACGATTGAGGACTCTTTTTACTGCCGCAGGGGACAAAGCAGAAGCGACACGTGCAGTTGGTAGTACATAGCATTCGGCACAACCATTGGACCACACCCCGCTGCACGAAAGGAAGCCGAGCCACAAGCCCTTAGTTTTGTGACAGAAGGGACCCGGATTTACGCGAGGTAGTGGATCCGGCTGGTCACATTACTCTATGATGTGAAAATGAGGGTCCTTCAGAGAAGTCGTCCAAGATCACAAGACGATCGGACAGGTCCAAGGACAGGGGCTGGGGGTTTGAGAAGCCACAGCAAAAAGGACATACCCCTTCGTAATTCTTTTGTAGGACCGTTTGTACAATTTGGCCAGGCCTTGCACGGAAACGGATCTGCAGCGCGCAGAACGTGCAGAATCTCATGCTGCACACCAATATGTTCACGAGTGCTTGTAACACAGCCCCCCCAACAGATCCACGCCACGCCCGAATGTCACATAGGGTCCAATTGGGGGGAGATGAATGCTGAATGATGTCAGACCCCAGCCTTTGAGGATGAAATTTCCGGCTGCAGAATTGTGATCATCTGCACGCGTTTTGCAGATATTTTTGCAGACGTGGGCTCTTGTGCAGACACAGCCGTTGCCCTTGTGGATCCTCATGGCCCCTTGCAGCCCTCCTGACAATACTGCTTGAGAATGAAGAAAAATTTGAGGAGCTCCCCCGAGTCCCGATAGAAAAATCCTCAAAGGAAGAATCAAATTTCATGCCACGAAGATATTCTGGTGCATTTTTGGCAAATAAACCATTGGGTCTCAGGGACTTGCTTGAGGGGGCCAGGGGGGGGATCTGGGGGGGGGGGGGCGTACCCAAGGCGTAGGAAAGACCACGAGACCATGAGGTGCGCTGCTTGTCGGAGCTGCCATGAGTCTAGCTTGAATGCGAAAACTTAGAGCAGGGCAGCGGCCCAACCAGGGAGCTGCAACACGAAGTCCATGAGCGCTGGAACATTGTATTGGGAACAGAAATGGCATTGGGTGGCTGCTGATTGTAAAGCAAACCTCCTCAACGCACGTGGGTGCTACAGAGAAAAATCCTGAAAACCGTGCTTTTCAGCTGACTTAGAGTTGAGGGGGGGGGGTTGTGTGGGTCTAGGGGGGAGGCCCCCCCCCCCCCCCCGTGCTGAAATGAGACTTTCAGCACGTTCGTGGTCCCAGCCCCCCCCCCCCCCACAGACACCTCCCCCCCCTCCCGCTCCACAGCGTCCTTGCCTCGTGACCCTTGTGCGCCTCGTCGTCAACCCTTATCAAACGTGTGTGTGTGTGTGTGTGTGTGTGTGTGCCAATTGCCAATTGCCCCGCAACGGGGGTGATTCACTGAAATGCAGTTCATGCCAGTGGCAGTTCTTGAGGTGACTATTGCAACACATTTTGCACAGGGTTGAGCCGGTTCGTGGGTCACAATGATACACTTTGCCTCGGCTGACTGTCTGCTTCTAGTCTGGCTCTGAGTCCGGTATGTCCATCGGCGCATTACGCATTTGCCGTCGCCTGTGGCGGATAGCTATAGGCCTGTCACTGCCTGCTTCACTTTCTGATGCCTGCACTGCTGCATGCCTTTTCAGCCCTGTGTGTGTGTGACGCCCAAATCTTTCAAATCATGCTCAAACTGCGAGGTTCAACAATGATGCGACAATGATGTGTGTGTGTGTGTGTGCTCTGTACTTTGATGAGGTAGATCCTTGTGCAGCATTGGGTTGGACGTCCCATTCAGCTCAGGTCTGCTGAGGCCTCTGTGTGACGTTGTTTCCCCCCCTTCTGCGGAATCAGAACCTCTGTGTTTGGTTGGTTATGTGACCGAAGTACTGGCTCTCCCATGCCTCGACAAAAAGAGTGGTCGGGCTACTGCATCCTCGGCTTCGTCACCTTCCAGTCCCTGTGGAACAGGTGCTGGGGGGGATGGGGGCGGTGGTGTTTTCGGCCTTCTGCGCTTGGGCGCCGGTGGCGTGGGCGGTTGGTGTGGGGACCTCAGCAGACCTGATGAGTGCCGTGCTGGCCTTTGCAGGCAAGGTTTTTTGTGGGGCAACAGAGATTGCATAGGGAGAGTACGTTTCCTGTGTGCCGGGACCGGGGTGCATACCTTGTGGTGCCCCCGGTCACAACAATGGCGCACCCCTCTCTGCTTGAGGGTACATCTCGGGCAGGGGGGTAAGTTATGCAAGGGGCATAGTTGCAACTGTGGCCTACGAGCCACGTGGCTTGCTGCGTGATGCCCGAGTTTGCAGCACTCTTCTGCCGATTTGCGTAGTCTCTTGCAGGTCATACATGCCAGCGCTGTGTGTGCCACACATTTGGAATGGTCGACCCTCGGTGCCAAGTGTGGCGTGGTGTGTGTTGACACGTGTCTGCGCGTGCCTGTGTAGGGGCGTTGTGGCAAGCGCCCATCCCAATGACTGGGAAGAAATCGGCCCCAAAAGACGAGTTCGATCCCCCCCCCTTGGCTGGCATTATCTGCTCCGATGGAGGTGCCAGTCCTGTCTGCAGATTGCCATGGAGAGCCCGGTGCAGCCTGTGTGATTCCACTTCTGCGGCTGACCTGCGTGGGCGATATGCGTATGGCCGTGGCGCATGCACTCTGTGCGCACCCACTTTGGAGGACCATAATTGTTCGCAGTAATCTGCCAACTTTTGGATGTGGAAAAGCATTGCATTCCTGCCTGCGAAATAAGGGCGGCAATTCAGTCCACATAGCGCTGGTCCTCCCAGAGGGACCAACGAACTGCATCGCGTGACGATGCGTGCTGGGTGCAGTTGGCCTTTGGTGACAAGCCGCTGCACACTGTTCATGGCCAGCCGCAGCACCCTGCCCCTTTCCTGCAGTGAAAGTGTCGTTCCCTTGAATTTGGCTTGTGGTGCATGTGGCAGGGTACGCTCGGCAAATTCTTCGAAGTCCAGAGCTAACTCTAAGAAGGTCACTGAACCCGGTTCTTGTGTCCAGGTCAGAGCCCTCAACCATCGCAGAAGATCGGCAAGGAAAGGCATTTCCCACGGCCACTCATGCTTTTTGGGGGTGCGGAGCAGTAGTGTGTCTTTCTCCCCACTATATGGTAGTGGCCCTACCAACTGTTGGTATGGGTACTGTCGTAACTGTTGTGACCGGGCGGTTCCTGGAAAAACGGCTGGGGCCTGCGCGTCGCGCACTTTCCGAGCTTGCAGGACAGCTACGAACATGGTATGCAAAGTGTTCAAGAAGGTGTAGGCCCTCCCTGATTTGATGCAGTCATCTGGGATTTCAGGTGCCAGCCCACAACATCTGAGGCATGGAGGCCATTGATCTGGGGGGAGAAGGCTCGGTATGTGTGCGGCCGCATCGAGGACGTCAGGCATGTGAGCGGTGCGTGCAGTGTGCCAAGCAGTGCAGTGCCACAATATGTGTTCCTCGTCCTCTGGTGCATTGCCACAAAAAGGGCATGTCGAGGCCACGCGCATACCCCTCTGGTATGCCCTGAGTGCCGTCCAAGTGGCTCCAGAGAGGATGCCCCGGAGGATGGACCGCTGTAGTTCTGTGTCAAAAGCAGCTACACTAGGTTGTACCAGCTGCCTGCACGTGGCGTAATGGACCCCAGCAAAAAGTCGGGGCCGCCGCTGCACTAACGCATCCAGCATTTGGGAACGCAGCTGTTCACGCACTTCGTGCTTCACTGTGTTTTTGTCCCCGTAGAGTAGCAGGGGGTCGCTTTTCCCTGGTACCTTCCAACTCCACCACCCCTGCACTGACACCCACCCACATTCGTGTGCGGTGTGAATTGCACGGCCGAAAGGCCCTGACCCCTTGTGGCACTGATCTGTTTCCCAAATTGCCTGGCCGGTGATCTGGTTTGCACCTCTGGTGCGGCACAGATGTGCCAGCCATAATATGCGGTGGTATTTGAGCACCAGAGTTGGTGCAATTCTGTGTCCCTTGCAGAGCAAGGTGAAGAAAACTTCCTTGGCCCTGCCGGGCCGTGATGGCCCCCAGATTGTCCTCATGACCTTTGATTCAAATGGCAGCAAATCCCTAGGTCGCAGGGGTACTATCTCCGCTGCATGCAAGCCTGTGGCGGTGATCATTGTCGAAATGACAGCGCACCGCCGTTCAAAGTTCCCTTGTGCCCCGTGTACCCTGCCGAGTAAACTGCATGCCCTAGCGACGCGTTTGAGGATTAACGGGCCCGAGCAAGTGGCGTCAGTGGTGCGGACGCCCGCTCCCAAAGATTTAAACTCCGTGGAGATGGGGAAGGGGACTCCTTGCAACGCAGCCTGCACTGGATGTTGCTTGTCAGACGAGAAGCCGACCGATTTCTTCGCATTTACCCCTTGACCTGTGTCCTGCAACCAGGTGGACGTGCAGTCCAACAGCGGCGTGAGTGTGTTGGACCCCGCTGCAAAACCATACGTGTCGTCTGCATACCCTAGTGCCGTCAGTACGTAATGCATCACCTGCACTGGCTGATCACTGGGGGGGAGTCTCTGCACCGAAACCGTGATGCCTTGCTGCTGGGCATATAACACACGTTTCCAAACACTCGTCATGAGGTTCATGAGGATAACACTCAATGGACAACCTTGAAGTATGCCGTTTGTGGCAGCGAAAAAACTGGCGCAACATCCCATGATTTTAAAACAGCGTGTGAGTGTGTGATACATGCCACTGAGGGCTCTGTGTGTTCCCGGGTCCATGCCCTGCGCGAGGGCAATGTACAGAACAATGGATTGCGGTATCAAATCAAAGCACTTCACATAATCCAGCCCGAAACCGTGCAAGACTTTCTTTATGAGTTTGTGCAGCTCAAGAAGCATCGAGATATGAGAGGCTGCATCTGTGGCTCCCCTCTTTTTCCTGAAGCCATACACATGAGGGTGGATCCCGTGTTCCTGCCACTGCATGCATTCCTCCAGGCGTATGGCGGCCCAGACTCTGTAAATTTGAGACAAGACTGACAGGGGCCTCTGCTGCATGGGCAGCATGCCCTCCCCCTTTGGAATGAGGGAGACATATCCCCTCGCCACGATGATTGGCTAGCAGCCAGTTTGCTCTATGAGGTGCAATAACTGAGACAGCATGTCCAGCAGACGGACAGGCAACAGTAGCAGATCAGCCACACACCACCCATCCAGCCCAGTGGCCGTATGCACCCCCATTTTTCTCAGGCGTTTTGCGAGGCGGGCTCCCGTGATGGGATTCGCCTGCATGCGCGCTCCTTTTTCCAAAAACCGGTCATACTTTTGCGCAAAAGCGCGCACGTCGGGCTCAGGTGTGTCCGCATATTTTCTCATGACTTTGTCCCATGAGGCGTGCAAAATTTCATCCATCCGCTGGATATTGGATGTGGGTTGATTTGTGTCAGGGTCCAGAAGCATGACCAGGGGGGGTTGGTATTCATTTTGGATCCATTTGTACACTTCCTTCGGTTTATCCATCCATGCACTGTCCATTTTGGCTTTCCATTTCTCTAGTCTGGCGCGTTCCTCATGTCGGGCATATTTTTTCCCCAATAAGCACAGCTGGTCGTACGTATGCATGGTATCGACCAGTGCTGGCAACGGGCGGTCACTGGGAAGCGTGGGATCAGGGGCCAGCGCAACAAATTCATGGAGTAACAAATCCTCTCGAAAGGCTGAGCCCACTTTGCGCATGCGACGGCACGCAGCCTTCCACGACAGCTCTACCTGTTTTGGTATTGCACCTGGTCTGAAAATCTGTCTGGCCTTGCGCCGGGCCGAGGCTGGCACCTTTTTCCCTTTAATGCCTGCCTGGCTGCGCTGCCATTGTATCACTGTGCGGAGAGCGCCCAGCGTTCCTGTAATTTTAGAGAGAAGACGTGTTCTCGGCCCCCCTGTGGGGGCTATGCTCTGCGGAGCCAAAGTGGTCTCCTGCAGCATGCGCTCTGTGCCGCGCCCCCTGGGAGTCGCCTTGGGAGCAAAAGGAAGTTCAGGGGCAGGGGTGTCAATCGTGAGGTGGGTGCACGACAGTGCCATGCCCACTTCTTCCGCAAGCCAGGTCCACTGTGCCCAGATGGCATTCACATCTCCCCCGAGCAGTAGCTGTTCCCACTCGTCCTGATGCGGACGGAGTAGGGTCTCGCTGATTTTCTGCGCGTCTTCCTCTGACCTTGGGGGGGGTAGAAAAGGAGGTAGCTTCCTCATTTTAATGACTTTCTGGAGCGGGGCATCCAGAGAAAAGGTAAAGCATACTGGGACATGCCCGGGAAGGGAATGATCATGCAAAGCCGAAACATCAGCCAGCGTGCCTGCCTGAGCTGGAGTGACTAGAAGACCATCAATGCGGTTAGCAGACTTGCCGTCCTTCGAAAAACCGCACACACACGGCTTGCCGTGCAAGATGGCATGGGCTCGGTCAGCGTCCACCAACCAGCCATCCGCCATCGCAGTCAGTGGGGCCGACGGAATTTTATGCAAAAGATCAAAGTTGAAATTGGCATCAGTGAGTAATATACAGCCTGCGTTCCCCAGCCGGCTCAGGTAGCAAATAACCAATTCCCGAAATTCCCGATTCAGTGATTCATTGCCCGCCACGCCATATGCAACACATACGTTCAGCACACATTGTCCTGCACCTGTTCCTGCACTGGTATGCAACCACCGCCCTGAATGCCATAGCCTGCAGGCGATGGGATCATCCTCATCTGGTTCTACTTTGCGTACATTCCAGCCCTTTTTGAACAAGAGGCCCACTCCCCCTTGTGGTGCACCCCAAATACCCCCAGTGGGGGAACTCAGTGGCTTCCCCCAATAACAATCCCATCCCCATTCTGCTGCTGTGGCCTTCATGCAGCGTTGCCCGGCCTCTGTAAGCCGAGTCTCCTCCATTCCAATGACATCAGCCTGAAAATGGAAAACGTCCTCATGGTGGACGCGCAGTGATGTGACATTTGTATTGATAAATTTCAAAGGACCTGTGACTGAGTGCCTTCATCCAAGGGGGGGGGTCAAAGGATACTATCATCCTCCTCCGTCGCGGTCGCCCCAGGGGGTGAGTCTTCCATCTCCTCATCTTCAGGGACCGCACATCCTTGCACTGCTGGAAGGACAGATTTCTTCCCTACAGGTGTGTACAGGGGACCAGTGGACTTGCGCAGGCACCGATGCCATCGGCGGACAGGCATTCTCGAATCGCTTGCTGGTGCAGTGCACCCATCCCAGCCCGGAGGCACTCCGGTGATGTCAAGGTCAAAGACAGGGTTCACCAGTCCACTGTGTTGGAGGTGCTGGCACCGTGTGACCGTGACCGTCTTTGGTCCAAAAACCCTATCAGCCTCTCTTTGCGCAGCGGACTGCGATCCTGAGACAAGTCCCATAGATATACCGTATCCCCTCACCCTCACACGTGTTACGGGGGGGGCGAGCTGAATTCCCAGCAGGCCGGCAATTTCCTCTCTGACTTCAGGGAGGACAGGTCCCCCCCACACCCTGACCCCAAGGCATTCTTCCTTATCCCCTGCAATGAGGCCAGCGAACCATGGCTGCTTGCTCAGCTTGCGCCATTGTTCAGCGATAGAGCGCTTGTTGGAGGAAGGGAGTTTGACCCATACCATGTTGGCCTTTAGGTCATCTGCATCTACGTCTTTGCTCATGAACAGCCTGTACTCCAGGCCCGTCACTTTCCCACTGTTACAGTTTCGCCATGGGGGCAGGCAACACTATGGTCACCTCATACTTGGCACCCCGTTTCCCTACTTGCATGGGGGGGGGAGCTGTCAGAGTCGGCTGTAAGTGTGGGGCAGTCAGTTCCCAGCACTTGTCCTCAGCCCAGCGGCTTGCTTTGATTTTGGCCTCGCCCCCCTGCCCTACTCGCAGGGCAGCTGGGTCTAAGCAGCAGACAATTCTGATTGCAGTTTTGTCTTGTGGCAGTTGAGCCGGCTCGGAGTCGTTACATTCGACGCCCTCTGCCGGCCTTTCCCAGCTCAGGAGAATCGAGTGTTCAGGAGGGATCACAGTTGTGTCCGGATCCTTCTTTACTTCCCATGCCATTCGTTTCGTGATCACCTTGATGCTGAGGGTGAAATCCTTGATCTCCAGGCTCTCTCGTGAGCTGCCCAGCGCAGCAAGAACACCCGGGATGTTGATGACGTTGCGTTTGCACCCCACTGCCAGCACGTGTGCACTCACGCTCTTAACACTATCGTATTTCCCCAATGCCTGCGCAGCAATCGCATGTGCTTCCGCCAGTGGTCGGCCAACGAGTAGGATATGCTCAAATGCTTTCGCAGTAGCTTCAGTGACCTTCCAGTCATGAACAGGTTTGCTTGCACCAATTTGCTGAATGGAATTGAGCTGAGCTTTCCGCGTCCCCGCGTAGAGGCGACACCCCTGCACTGCTGTAAAGGCGTGTTTGCCTTCAATCTCGCGTACCGCGGTTGCTGTGGGTTGCAGCGGTTCCCCCAGGTTCGGGACATCCTTCACAATGAGGTGGCTCTGTGACTTCATTCGCCGAGTGAGAGCGGCGCGATATGGGGATTGTTGTTCCTCCGTAGCCGCTGCGGGCTGCTCCTTGGGGGGTGCGGTTTTACCCCCTGCTGCTTGCAGTGCTGCACGCAGTTCACGAATTGTGTCCTTCAGCTCTCGGATGACTCCTAGGAGTTCTTCTTCCCGTGCAGTGTTCGCTGTCGGCTGCGGCTGCGGCTGCGGCGGCTTCTTTCCACTGAGAAGTGGTGCAACGGCAGTTGCCAGAGCTTGCAGGAGCTCTGGCTGCCGTAGCACTTCCATAAGTTCATGAGCCAAGCCCGACATTGTGTGTGACCCGGGGGGTCGTGCCGAGCAGTAGTTTCACAGGCCCAGGGTGGGGCGTGAGCAACCCGTGTGGGGGACGTATCACCGATATGCGTGCCTGTTTGGCTTTCGGTTGGGATTGCAGTGTTACCAGCTGGCAGGCACCAAACAAAACACCTGTGTGTGTGTGTGTGTGTTGTCTTGAGTTGTAGGACCTTGTTCGACCCTCATTCGCTTTCTCTGAAGCAGGGGCACATCGTTGAACATATTACAGTTTGGAATGTAAAATGACGTCCTCATGACCAGTGAAATACCTTTCTGATTTGCATGTTCCCTCACATTGCGGCTCATGGCAGAGGTAACCTCTTCCAAAATGTGTGACAGGATTTCTCATGTGATCCAGAGACTTGAATGGGGAACTGAGCACCGTAGCTTGCCATAGTCGAGGAATAAACGTGAAACGAAAAGAGAGTACCACTGGTGAGAACAAGTCCCATGGGTACAAACTTGCAATGGGTACATTGTGGACAACCTCCATATTTGTCTGTTGCCCCAGAGAAGCATGATCATTGAACAAGTATTGCGGTGTAAAATTCGTGAAACAAGATGAGATAATGCCAAATACGAAGATGACTGCGCAAAGTGTTATTGTCAGTGAAATTGGCCTTTCACAGCTCTTGGTTGCGACTTGCTGAGGGAAACCTGGCTCTCACTGGTGTCACCCTCAACACGCTGAGTGGAGATGTCGAGTGTGTGTATGGCAAGTTGCTTGGCCATTGAATGAGACTTCGGGTCCAGGAAACATGTATGAAGACAAGCATGCGACAGTGTATTGTGATAAGTGGTGTGGCCCTCCCTAGCAGTCAGACAATGCAAAGGAATGTGCTGTATGTAGATAATCCCGTGCTTGGCCTCTCGTACATTGGGGGTCTGGTCTGGCTGACGGACTGAATTGGGCGCAGCCAATAAACCCACTCTGCCTGCTTTCGGGAACCATCGACTGGAAACCCCCTTCCTGTGACTGCCAATTTAGATGTGGTGAGTAGACTGCACGCAGGACCAGGGCTGATGTGTTGCCGTCCACTGGTCCTGTGCGCACACAACACGTGATGATATCAAGAAATGCAACAGATGTGGGATGTGGGTGAGTGGTTTGGACGTACCCCGTTCTGAAAGCCGTCCGTGGCGCCATTGCTCTTGGACTCTGCTTTCTCGCCCGTCTTGTCGGCATCCTTGGCGATCTTTTTTTTCTTTGCCGTCCCCTCAGACGTATCGACTGTTTTCTCGCCCGCCTGGGCATCCTTGGCGATCTTTTTTTTCTTTACCGTCCCCTCAGACATATCGACTTTCTGTTTCTTGGCCGCGGGCACATCAATTGAAGCATCCTCAACCCCTGAGCGAGCAAGTTTCCACACAAACGCGACCGCGCTCCAACCCCCCCCCCCCATCCCGTGCAACACTGAATGTGGCGTCAGAGCTGGCAGCGGGGTGACAGGGGTGGTGAACTGCAATCGTGACCAGTGGGACGGTCATTCCACTCTCAACCACAAGTTTAATCCCCCATCCTCCCACGGGGGGGACGTCTCCTCGCTTTTAGACGCGACTCCCCCCCCCAGTAGAAGTGGGCCGAAGGCCCCCGGGGGGGGGGGGGGGGGGGGGGGGGCATTGGAGGGGGGGGTTCAGGGAGGGGCGATGGGGGGGGGGGCGGTTGGGAGGGGGGGGTCCAGGTGGGGCGGTTTGGGGTGGTGGGTTGGGGGGCGGGGGGGGGGGGGCATCATTGCTCTCCATTTTGGACCCCAACACTCACTCTAACCCGAGCCTCGGGTGAGAGCTAGGGCTAGGGGCAAGCTAGGGTTAGGGCTAGGGTTAGGGTAGGGTTAGGGTCAGGGCTAGGGTTAGGGTTAGGGTCAAGGGTAAGGTTTGTGGGTAGGGTTAGGAGTAGGCTGAGGGTTGGGGTGGGCATTAGAGTCAAGGTTGGGTTCAAGGATAGTGTTGGGGTGCAAAGTGGACAAAATGGGCAAGGGGAATGAAAAAAGAAATTTTCGGGCGCCTTCGGCGCCACCATATGTATGGCCAGTAGCTGTTGACCCTTGGCAACTAAGTGGGCCCGGAGGGCAGGGAGGGGGGGGGGGGAGTCGCGTACCAGAACCGAGGAGACGTCCCCCCCGTGCATCCTCCCCACAGATACACCGCACGCAGTCCAGAGGCCCACCTGCACACACAGCCAAGTCCGTTCAACCGGAATTGCGGCACGACGAACCCACTCCATCTTCCAGGTTCAACCCCCCCATCACCCCTGCCAAAGCTCCGCACGCGGGATCCAGGGTCCACACAGACTCCGCCCGAGCCCAAGGCCCTTGACTACGGCGCACGGGGCACCCTCCACCAGCAGCACCACAGGCCAAATGCCTGGAGATACAGGGCACCGATGTGTAACACCTCGTGATCCGAACTCCCCTGGCTGTGTGTTATGACATCGCACGTCAGATGCCACATGAACGCCAAGGTAACAGTGTGCACACCCCCTCAGCACAGTGTTGCATCAGACCACGAGAACCCTGGCCCAGCAGGTCCCCAATCCCCTATCAGGAGGCAACAGTGTAGCGTGTTGGGGTCCCCACATTGGGGAAGAGGTGCTCCAAAGGCCTAGTGGAGGGCCCTGCACGGAGGGAGGGGGGCGGGGCTGGGTCTTTGGGTTGCCTGAGCCAGGATTCCCATGCTTTCGACGGGATTCAAACGATGGGAGGGTACGGTCTCAAGCGCCTGAACTTCTCGTTGGCACCAGCATTTGAGACGAGGGAAGATGTATCCACAGCAGCAGTGGTCCTGAGTGGTGGTGGGGGGCACAATAGTGGGCACTGGACCAGTGGGTTGAGCAGGTCCCACCCCAAAATCCCCTTCGTCCCCTTCGTCAACCGCCGCCGCAAGCCCCCCTCTGCACAAGACCTGCCAAACAGGGTCACTGGCACTGCACACCCGCGGCCCCCTCCAAGGGGAGTGCCAGAGACAATGGGCAACAGAGGCAAATGGGGGATGTGTTCCAGTTCTTGATCTACACCGGATCATGGACAGCTTCAGGCAAACGCCGGTGAGCCCCTCAACCGCCTCAACCGCCTACCCTCCAACCGCAAAGAATTCAGCAATGACAGTCGCGGTAGCAGCCCTCGATGTGCTGTCCACCAGGCTCGACAGTACGCAGCGAAGTTCCTTGGCGTGCCATACTGACTGGAAGTACTGTGTACCCGAACGTTTCGTCTGTCTTGGATGACACATCACGAGCGCGGGCAGAAGGTAGAGCGCTGTAGTGCACGAGAAGACAGATACTTTTTTCCTTTTTCTTCATACGTTTCTTCAGCTTCTTTTCCGTCTGAGCGGGCTTGTCCTGAATACGAGTAGGAAATCAATGGGACTGAAGCCAACAATGGACTATCGCACTGCAATGGAACTGAGACGGCGATGAAGGCTGTGTGAAGACAGGTGCAGCTGGAGCACAGTGGCGGGTTCGCACCTGACCTGTGCAGCCCCTTTTTGCCGGGGCCACCCCCCCCCCCCCCTGACATACCGGTTCGCATTCTCTGGTCATTTCCCGCTCCCTGTCCTCCCTGAATGGGGCTCTTTGGTTCTGGGCAGCGACGCCAGGTCATTGAGTGCAAGGGGGGGGGGCAACAGTGACGGTGGAGGCTTCGGCTTTGTGACCCCAGGGGGGGTGTTTCTGGCGGGGTTAGGAGGTGTGTGTTATATAATACCTACCCGGTATACAGCAGCCGTGCTTTCTCTTGCGACGGGGCCCAAACACTGCTGCAATTAGTTCAGAATATTTTCTTATCGTCTCGGTATGTTGTGCGATTCGTACGGGTATACATCTGCTGATATCTATACAATCCTCAGTTGCTCTCCCCTGCCGTCTCCAGGGACCCCAAAGAGGGGAATGAATCAAAAGCGGCTACAGAATACCTGCCATCTCGGGGTCCCCACAATGAAGAAGAGGTGGCCCAGAGGCCTCGGCCAAGTGGCACCATCCTGGGCCCAGAGGGCCCTCTGGGGGAGATGGGATGGGATGCGGGAATGTCCAACAGCCGACAGGCACGTGGCCCAACAGAACCCGTCCGGCGGTGGCCCGTAGTGTAAGCTGCCCCGTGCTGGACTCGGAGTCACATAAACCACCAGAGACCCAGTCCGAGACCGGCACAGTGAAGTTTCCACTCCCTCTGGGGGGGGGGGGGGGGGGCTGGGTCCTTGGGTTGCCTGAGCTGGGATCCTGTGCACCAAAAGCACAGGCTGACACCAAAACTCTTGTGAGGATTGTGCAAGTGGATCCATTGAGCAAATGGACTCCACCCGGGGCAGAGATGACTTGCAGATGAGGGGTGAGGCCTCAACGCAACACAGTGGGAAGGCTCTGTCAGGTACAAAGTCCAATTGCATTGCATGGCTTCAGGTCTCACTGGTCAGTGCCTGTACCAGATCCCAAGGCGATTGATGTTTGACGTCAACAACTCATGAAATCAAAGCGATTCCAGAGTTGAGTGAGACACCTAGACACTGAAGGCGAGCAATGCATTGAAGATGCGGCCCAAACACTGTGTCGCTGACAAACATCATCACATAATCTGCGGTCACAACTGCTGAGCATTGCTTTTCAGGAACTGCAGGGTTCAGCTCTCAAGTCACGTAAAGGCCTCTCAGCTCAACCATTGTACACCAAATGGCGCTCATCCTTCAGTGTTTGCCTGGTTGCATGACAACCTGTCAACTCACCCTGCAACCTGCCTGAGACTGCTGATCCATCACCAGCTCATAAAGAAGACTGCCAAAGACGAAAAATACCTTTTTCGTGGATGTTGTTGAGCCAGTTGCTTCTACTCCCGCCTCCTCAGGTTTCCGTACCTTCTGCTTCATCTTTCAAAATGACTGTGTGGGACAAGATTCACGTCAGCAATGGCACACAACGTTGACTATCGGGGCGGCGGTAATTGGTGGTCAGTGTTCTCTGTGGCATCATTGTGTGTTGCACTATGTATGGATTTGCATGCATTGTTTCTGATTCACAGTTGAACATTGTAAGACTGTACAACAGATGTACAGGTCCATGGAAAACGCTTCAGTGTAGTCCTGAACCCCAAACACCCGCGTCTGAGGGGGGCAAAAAAGTGTAGACCATTATACACTTTTTGGCCCCCTCACGACACAGGTGTTTGGGGTTCAGGACTACACTGAAACAACCTTCAACTGGTCGTAGTGGTTGATCTTCAACTGCTGGAGTTTGACTTTGGTGGTCCCAGACTTGCCTAAGGCAAAGAAGGAGAAAAAAGGAAGAAAATTCCTGTCCCTGAAAAGCACCACGTGGCGGTACAATCCCCACATGGCAACCAATTGGGTGCCAGATGTAGTTGCTCTGTTGCAAGACAATTGCTGCACTGTGATTTTCGTGGGTCTGCCAATCCTGTGGGCCGCCCGTGGGGAGGCATATGCCCCCATTGTGTCCAGAAATGGGACCAAGCAAGAGCTGCAACACGTCATATACCATTTATTATACCTACGCCACTGGGAAGCAACAGTTTTTTTGCCAACACAGTGGGGCTGAGAAGAACATTACGGCTCATTGGTTGCCTTGGGAGGTTGATGCGTCTGCCAGAATTTTGTGGCTTTTTTTTGGCGGGGGCCTGACCACTCATTCATGGTGAATGGTTCATGGAAAACGTTTCATGGTGTCCTGCGATGAAATGGCAGTTTTTGTATGCTCGCTTTGTGCTGTAGTTTTTTTTTTCGGGCCCTGCAGGCCCACTTCAAGTGTAGTGTAGGAGTAGTGCCAATTTTCGACTGCAAAGTGCCCCCCCCCCCCCCAGTGTCCATCCCCCCCGTGCTTGGCACCAGTATAGTAACCCTCAGGATGGTAGCAGATTTCCCTCCCTGGATTCAACAAGCACAACACAAACTCAAGGACGTGCTCCATCACTTGCCGCGCCCGCCCCACCGGGGACCCTTTAGGTGCAAGTAGGCGTGTACAGACCTGAGTCCACGGTACCTGTCATCCTGGACACCTGCAGAATGATAAGGAGTCGTCCGTAGGGACAACCAGTCAGTCACATCAATCTGCGCAAATTAAGCATATTGTCTGATGCATGGCTGGGTAATCAGATACGTGTATACAACCGGTACTGCATTGCCTGAAATTGGGTTTGTTTGTCTGAATGAAGGCCACTTGCTGAAAACGCCGTAGGATCTCTGGCAGTCCCGCGAACTAGATGTGGTGGTACCCTCTAGCCTGGCTGGCTGAAACAGACACTGACCTGCGTCCCCCCGGTGTGGGGACCACTAGGGAGACCTCCCTGTCAAAGTCATGGAGCTTCGAGGTGTCTTTTCTACTCCATCTCACCAGTAAGTTCTCACTCGCTCTCTGCTTCAGAACCCAAATCACCTGAACTATCAACGAATTTCTTGTTCAGCATCACTTCTGGTTCTCTTCTCATCGTGACGACTTCCACCGCCATTCTGGCTTCGGAGGCGATGTGTAGTCTAAGCCATATTTTTTGATTTTGTCTCCATATCATCGCTTCATGTGTCAGTCTCAACGTCTCCAAAACCTCCTGCTCCACTTCTGCAAGGCGCCGGATGGCCAAGACCCTGAAGCGCCGTCTGTCGTGCTGTGGCTTAGGCTTCTCCCCATGCCCCTTTGGTGGCATGACACTGAAGGGCGTCAGCACTCGTGTAAAGACACGGGCATATAAAGTAGGACTGTGGTAGAGTGGACAACTCACAGGCCACGTGACATAGTCCGTACATGAGGTTCGTTCAGACCTAGGCGGAGCTCACGTGGGTTAGCTTGCAAACATTGGACATGAGGGATCCCCATTTAGACAAAGCGTCAACTGTAGCCCCGGTAATGCAACAGGAGCTTGTGTCACTCATTCTGGACAGTGCATCCGCCGGCATAAGTTCCGATTGAACCCAAAACAAGTGTAGTAGGGTCCTTGACCACCACAACCTTTTGGACATTCTACGCAGGATATTGTTCTGCGTGATTGCCCTCGGTGTGGCGGAGAGGTTCCTTACACTGGCAATGGCCGCCGTGTTGTCGCCCACAATGCTAGCCGAGCTCCAACCAAACCTTTCAACCACACTGGTGGTGTACCCCATGCCCTGAAGCCCTCCTTGTTGCTGATTCTGCAATATGAAGGTTCAGGACCTCAACGCCCCGTTCCTACACGACACTCCCACAGGGTACTTCCCCCCCTCTCCCGCTTTTGCCGCCTCTACTGCTACCCACGGTGAACGCAGGGGTGGGAGGGCGCTAGAGACTGTGCCATGCACCGGTACTGTCCCAATCAAGAATGCGTCCACCATGCTGAGGGTCATCTTACGTGAGGGCCTGTGTGCAAACCTGAAACCTGCTGTCTTCCACCTGTACCAGCCAAACATAAACGCAGTCATGCTCTGCCGGGGCCCAAACAGCCACTGCCGCCTACCGGTCACCCTCTCCACTCTTTTTGGCGTCAAGTTTGACACCGCCGCCCTAGCACCGCCAGTGCCTTGCGGATTGTTCCCGACGTGTTACACACTGTCCCCCTGGAAAGGTCAAAAGTCTTACCTATCCACGTGACCAGTGCCGGCGGTTCCGTGTAGCTTTTGACACTCATTAACAGGAATTTTGCCTGCGGGAACTCGCACAGACCATGTGTCACCACCCTCAATAAGTCGCTGTCCCGCGCCAAAAGCGGATTATCATCCAAATAATGGAAATAGACAATCCCACTGCCGGCAAATCTGCCCATGTACCGTAGAATCACATCTCCCAAGGTTTCTTGAGCAATAAGGGAGGAGTAGTTCCATCCAAAAGGGAGAGAGTGGAATTCTGCCCCTTCCAGATGAAACAGGTCTCTCACTTGTGCCGGCATCCTCAATGACTAGTAAAAGTTTGTCAAGTCAATGGTGGTTCCAAAAACAGGCCCTTGTCGTCTCATCTCCTCTGTTTTCGCAAATATCTCCGAAACAGTCAAGAGTGGAGATCTGCGGGGTTTGATCATGCATTCTTCTATCACGTTGCTCATGTCCACGATGAATGCACACTTTTGTGAGTTCTTGGGCTTTATGAATGCATAGCAGTTGCTATCCTGGTCGTTGGACGGTGCATGGAGGAGGCCATCTCGTAGGAGTGCCTTGCATGACAGTTCCGTCGATGGGTGGACCGAGAACTTGGACGTTTCTGCTTTCCAGTTTCGAATATGGGTGATCACGCTTGGGGGGACACAGTCGTTCCGGATCTCATCGTAACACCCACGGTGTCCAATTCCCGCATTCGCCATGTTCTCGGAGAGGACTCCTTCTCGTGGTTCCCCGTTGTATCCACCGTAGTCATCATCCAACTGGTTCCCATCCACTGACAGCAGCCGCTCGATGGCTTCAACCAGCATCGTCATCCACGGTCCCTTCCTGTGATACTCATAGAGTTGTTTGCCTGCTCTAAGTAAGATTAGCTGCACCGCCCGGAAGGCCTCCGAGCGGGACACCTTCAATCCATTCGCCACCCCACGTTTCCACGCCAAGGTTCGGCACTGTTTATAAGGGAGCCAACCCTGGTGGTCGTTGGACGGGTCCAGGAAGGTGTTCCACATTGCTAACTGTTGCCAGCCATCAGAGCTACGCCCAACCAACTTAGGCTCGGGCCCCTCGATGGCGCCTTTTTGCCGGCACGTGTCTCCGGGGTCGGACTTGGGTGTCACTGCCCCCCGAGTCGCTCGCGCTGCAACCCCCGTTGTCGTTGCTGTCATCGCTATTGCTTAGAACGTCTTTGGGGAACAAGCCTTTTGGCCATACATCGTGGACCTCGAGTCTGGAAGACTTCTTGGCCAATATGTCTTTGCTATTGGGATTTGGGGCTCTCGGCTCGTCCGAGACAGGTCTGATAGTGCCTTCTTCCAGACATTTAGCGCATCCACGGGCCGTTTGGGTGGATCTCTATCGGCACCATGACTTGATGCTGGGCATGGGGGTTCCCGCCTAGTACAGTGTCGCTGCGCAGAGTCTGCGCCATCCATGCTAGCGGACATCTTGCCACTTTGACCCTGCAAGCAGTTTCGCCATGACTCTTTCCAGCTGGCCCGGCCCGGTGAAGATGGTGTCGTGCAGGGTGCGGCCCAATTTGCGGATTGCCCACCAATGTAAGAACCGGACCTAGCGGAGTGCCCAGGATCCCACTCTTCTAGAGTATGCTCTACGGGTGACCTTCTCATCCCATAACGTGCCTCGGAGTCCATCAAGTCCTCGGACTTTGATACCCGCCATCTCCCCAACACGCAGCCCCGCCACTGTCGATAGTACGGCTGCCGCCACCACCGCCCATTCGGTTGGGTTCTGGGCTTGGGAAGCCATTGTTTGCAGGGCCTCAACCAATCCCCACAGGACCTTCCGGTCGTCACAGGCGTTCAATGCTCCCCTGACATACTTCTAGGAAAATCTTGGCAGGGCATGCTCTGCGATGCCCATTGAAATTGCCTAAGTTGCTGCCGAGACCACCGTTTTGATGGTGCTCAGGCTTCTCCTGAGTGCCATTTCTTCTTGCAACTGCTCTTCAAGGATCTTCCATTTCGGTTCACTTGGGGCTGGGGCGTGTGCCGTCTACCTAGTTTCCGAAGCCCAGATGCAAATGTCCCCAGGGATGATGTTTTCCGACGAAGGCCAGCAGTGTTCTTTTGTCCAGAGGTTTGCCAGATGTGCGTTGTTGCAGAGTGCCTCCCAGCACCGCTGTTGCCGTCCGGTAGGTTGGCCATGACGTTGGGAAACTACACTGGTTGTCTTCCTCTCCAGGGCTGGATCTGTTGCTTTCACCTCCCCCGGCTCCCTCCTCACCCCCGGCTCCCTCCTCACTGTGCAATGCGGCTTGTGTAACGTAATGGACCCCACGTGGTTTCGTCCCGGCGTTAGGATGCTAGGATGGCTTTGGCCCCTTGCGGCACGACGCACGGGATCGTTTCTCCAAGGTCCAGTCGTCTCCTGGGTTAGTCCTTGAGACTGTTTATGACCCCATGCCCCCTTTGTCGCCTGGGATCTCGCCCCATCAAACCAGTTCGCAGGTCCAGCCTCCGTGTCCTTTGCCACAGTCCGTGCACTTTTCCGGCGGATCATTTTGCACATTGTACTTGTCTCCAGCCTTCGTCATGTAGAACTTGTCTCCCTCATACTCCACAACCCACAAGTAGTGCTTTTTTCTCGGTCTGGACCCTTGTGACTGTGAGCTCCTACCTCCATTGTCCTGGCAGTCTTTGGTTTACTTATTTTTTTTTTTGACTGACTTCAGAAGTTCAAAGAGTACTCAAGACTGTGCTTGGGAAAGTGGGCGTCTCCAGCATATGATACAGTGGATCCCCGCAAAGCGGTGCACATGGCAAAGACCCAGAGTTCACATGCGTATAACAGAGGGCTCTCTGATGCGGTAGGCAAAACCGCCACGCCATATGGCAAGCCTATAATGTGTAAGATTTAAGGGGGTTAAACATGCTGCATCACGTGTGTGCCATTCCCCATAGGTCTTCGAGAGTGACAAGCTTTCGTCGCTTTGTAGGGGCCATGTCCGGTGGCGGGCGTTGGCCCAGGGTGCCGGGCCTTGTGCGGCAGTGGCGTTTAGGCAGAGGGGGCTCCACCCAGTGGGCCGCGCGCTCGGATGCCCACAACTGGCTCATCACCGAAAAGAGCTGGACCTTTCGGTCATGCCGCTGGTAGTGCTGGTCTGCGGAGGTGGTCCACACTCTAGCACGTCGCAGAAGGGTGTGCCAGTGCCGTGATTGCCGCACTAGATCATCTAGCACTTCGCGGTATGAAACCATCAGTGAGGCCCCGAGAACGGCACGTTGATGCAGAAACCAAGGCTGGGCCAGATACTGCATTGCCGAAGCTACGTGCTGTGCCCCTAGGTCCGTCTGTCTTGGCAGTCTTTGGTTTAGCACACAACGAAGGCACACAAACACATACACTAAAAGCAGGCAAACAACTCAAGCGTGCCGTGTCCCCGTGGGGAGGTGTCACTAACGGCGGAAAGGGCTATAGAAAGTGCTCTCAGTGTAAAGGGTGGGACGGGCGGGCTGCAAGCTCAAATTCAAAAAAATGCACTGCACCAAGATACACACACATGCCCAACGCACGCACACACACACACACACCACAAACAACCATAAGTCACAACGTAATCTAAGATTTAGCAAAAAAAAAGAAGGCATAGGCACATACACCAAAAGCAGGCAAAGAACTCGACCGTGTGCGCGTCCCCGTGGGTGTGGTTGACGCCAATCCTCCCGCATGCACACCCACACCGACATCCACCAACAGCGGCAACCTCAGCGGCCACAATTCTCGTTGGGTGCTCCTCAACAGCCACAAAAGCCAAGGGGGCGCCTAGCACCAACCTGAAGACAAAAGGCCGGCAGCCTCCACCTCACTCTACAGAAACGCACCCGTGCCGCAACAAAGCAACAAAAAAGGCGCGCAGGGCAAAGCGAGAAGAGTCGCCAACCGGCGACCAAACAAGGCCGATCACCTTCGCAAGGGACACAACCCAAAGGGTTATCATGTCGCACCCAATCAAAGGTTGAATGGGCGCGCCACGCCCATCACCGGCCCTACCGACCCCTGAACAAAAAGGCAGGGCATCCGCTTGCCTTGGTAAATGCGATACTGGCTAACGGTCACGTACACCGTCCCCAAGCAGTACACCACCCGCCACTTGTGAGAACACATGTGGTTCTGGTCCGGGGGCTTTACGTTGGGGGTGCCCTCTGGGCGGAAGGCTTGGGCAAGGGCGCCGTGCCGGTGCCGCACGATGTCGCACGCAGCCTCCCGCAGCACCGCCGGCGCAAGGTGCCTTAGGATGTCGACTTGCAAGAAGACCTTCACCCCCGACGCCAGCAGTATACGCCGCACTGGGCGACGGGCTAGCAGCCGTCAGAGGGCCACACGCAGCCGCTCACCGCCACGCATCCGACGCCGGGTGGCGATGGAAGGGGACCGGCAGTGCGTGCGTGTTGCGGCGTTCGCCCTTCCGCTTCATCATGACCAACAGCAGCAATTGCGCAGCAAAGAAAACCTTGGATGCACACACAGGGGCATGCTCCACAAGGCAGCAGGCAGGCAACACACAACCCCGCCCACACCTTAGGTCATGACACCAATGCATTCTTGTATGCGGTATTGCAAAAACATGTCGTGAAACTCTGCCCCATCCACATTGAAATGTGATTTTTTGAGGCCAGCCTGCTAAGACCGAGGGAGCACAAACGGACCCATAGGCACTCCCAGGGTCCACAAAAACACCCTCTTGCGATCCGGAAAAGCCCATAAATCGCCTACCCTACGCGTTGCACTCACTCACGCCAAGGACAACTCCCGGTGAAATTGGTTGTGCAACCGGCTAATGGGGTCTGCCGGACTTGGCATCCCATGCACCCGGTGGCAATACACAAGAAAGCCTGGGCAAGAGGCCCAAACGTACCGAAAGCTTAACCGAGACCTAACCGAGCACCCCATTTTCTGGCAAGTGTCATAAACACATGGTTTTGTAAACCCATAAAAAAATGGCGCATTTTGACTTGGCAATAATACTTCCGGGGGGGGGGGGGGGGGGTCCCCGACCCCCAAAAAACCTGGGGAAATGCGTTTTTTGGGCTGAGCAGGGGGTTGTAGTGCAAGAATAGGCACATGAGACGCTGGAATGGCACGTTTTTCAACCTTTCCAGGGATTTTTGGTGTGCATTTGTCACAAACCTGTTTCCCCATTACCACACATCACAGACCATGGGGGAGTCCTTGCACTGCACGCGCACTGCGCGCTACTTTTAGACTATGTCCCCCCCGAAGAGCCCCTAGGCACGCTCCTTGGAAACACCCTTGGAATTAGGCGACCCAAAGTGGACTGGAGGGGACCTTGAGGGGGACCTTCCCAGTTCTTGTGGCATGGCGAAAGACCAGGGGCCTTTGGGGGGGAACTTGACTGTGTGTTGGGCAGCGGAGATGGAGGGCAATCAGGTGGCGAGTCTGAACCTGGGATGGCAAAGGAGATGGACTCCATCTTGCATTGCCGATTCACCACTCTCAACCCATCTTGGTAGTATTCCAAGTGGAGGAGTCCGTCTTCAGCCGTCCCAACCACCGTGGCAGGAGGTTGCACGCCATAGGAGCGGGTGTAGAACACCCTATCCCCAACTTTAAGATCCATGGAGAAAGTGGGCCTAAGAAATGAGGGAAGTATGATGTCCTGCAGCAGGCACCCTCAAAGTGTATCACCATATCAATCAACCGAGAAAGAGAGTAGATGTGGTGGAAATGGGCAAAAAAATTTGTGCAAAAAAATAGAAATGGGCGAAACGGGGTCAACATCCAAAAATGCCAGATCCCCTATGCATCAAAATGTACCACCAAACAACATTGATGCCCAAAGTACCACAAAGTATGGGTTTCTACTGCGGCCAGACGCCCAAATAGTTGCACTGCGCGCGCACTGCACGCGCACTGCGCTTAAGGCGCCCCCCATGGCCAATATTTGTCTGTGTTGTTCAGCAAGCAGCACATTTGCACAACATGTGGGTGGAAGAAAACAGCATGCAGGGCACACAGGGCGGCAATACAATATGACAGTAGTACTGTACCATACCGTCTCGCATCGTGTATAATGTAGCCTAAAAACTGTAAAACGAAAAAAGAATGAGCTTTGGCTCATTCTCCTCGCCAAACCGAAAAAATACATAGGCTTAAATACTATACTCACAAACGTGACAGATCACTTCTTGCTAGCAGTCCTCAAACGACCAAAGAAGGGGGCCACACCAGCCTTCGGCTTGCCCTTACCTCTGTCATGGTTTGCCTCCTTCTGTTGCTCGGCCTGTTTCTTCTTTGGCTTCTTACTCTTACCTACCTCCTCTATCCATGACTTTCACTCCTCCGCACGGTTCACTTTGCAGCGTGTGGTGTTCTTTGGTGGTGTGGATTCCCCCTCCTCCTCTGCAATTAGGTCTCCATCATTGTCGTCCTCATCTTGGGGCTTGTGCACAGCCACAGGCACACCACTCAACAAGCTGCTGTACCACTCTCTCCACTTGACTACATAAAGGTCGCCATTGACATACATAGCCTAGACTGTTTGGAGTGTTGTTCACAGGCCCTAAAGTAGAGCACTGACAAGTTCCGGCAGCGCAGTGCACTGAAAAGGGAGACTAGGCAGACAAGTGCAAATTAGAATCCAGACTAGGTCACTAGGCACTTCGGAGTTCTCCCCGTCAGGCTGCTTAGGGCAGAGACCAAAACACTTCAGCAAAAGACCGAGCAGGCCAACCGTCATTGGCGACTTCAGGGCACCGTGATCAACATTCAAGTAATTGGGCGTCTTCGCGTGGAGCTTTTCCGAAAACCCGACAACAGCTAGAATTTCTTTCCATTTATAGTAAGCATGCGTAGTGCCAGAGTCATACAGGGTCATCTTCGGTCACTTCCAACTATCACAGGACTCAGATGCACTCAACCCCGTCTGAGCTGCCTTGCTTTCGACCGCACGACACACAACACAAATAGGACAACCGGCCCGAAATCGCCGGTGAAGCAGTGGGTGCAGGTAGAACTCCTCGTCTTGCTGTAATTTTTCAAGCACTGACCGGGTAGGTTTGGTCCGGAATGTGCCAAAGCTCATTCATTTTGCAAACGATCGAAATATGCACCACACAAACAGCACTATGACCCATTACAAAGCACACCATTTGAAAGGGACGGTTCGTGAAGGCCCCCGGTTGTGCCCGCTTCACCATCCGGACGAACATCACTTGTGGTCCCTCGATTGATTCGCCATCATGCGAAATATGTCCTTCAACGTGCATCGTGTGTACGGCCTCGTCACTGGTCTCCAACTCAGGCCCCAGCACAGGTCTTGCTAGGATGCTCTGGAAGCTGCTCCATTCCGCTCCTCCCCGAATCGGGGCTTTCTTCATTGATTCCTAGGGTGGGTAGTCGTCCTCATGCTGGGGTGTCCATCTTCCCAAATGACATTTCACTGCCGCCGGTCCCACCAAGCGTTGCACCTTCACCATTTCCTCAGGCGTTCCTAGTGTCACAATGGGGGGGGGGGATAACGCCTGCACCGGACGTATTTGAGATAGTCAGAGGAGTTGCGCACATACTTCTACTGGGATGCAGCATTGGATTCTCAGGGTGCATAAAACCAGCTTCCACTGCCTGTCACGCTTCAAGCCTCTCACGAGCTTTGCAAGGGCGGCCGCTGATGCACTGTCCAATCCCACAGAGATGCAAATCTCATCTGCCTAATCCCGGTACACTCCCACCGCCTGTCGTACATCCATATGGTTCATACTGCCAGTGCATTCATATGCTGTTCAATCACACAGGCTCAACGTGTCCCCTTCTTGGTTGGGGTGCTCCACTATCTATGTACATAGTCGTGACTGGGCACAAAAGTCAAACAGGCCAATGTCTCCGTGCTGCAGAGCATCCACAGGCACCGGAGCCAAATTGGACTTTGCATCAGGTCCCCCGGGGAGGGGGACCCCTTTGGGGGCATGGGGTGTACCTCAATCGAGTACATATCGTGACTGGGTACAGAAGTCAACCAGATCCTGTCGCTACCACAATTTCAACCTGAGATCAGGTGCATTCTTGCCTGCTCACTCTGACATGGGAGAAGGCCCCTGTGTCTCAGAACAGCCAGAGTCCGGAAAATTGGATACTTCCTAGGCTTGCTCTTAGCTTGGGGGTGCAAAGTTGTGGTGGGCTGTAAAAACTGCAATTTGTCACCAAATGTTTTCGGTTTTTTTTTACACCAATGCTTGTTTTGACTGAAAAATGTGGCATTAAAATTTGATGGTTTTCACTGTGCAAGAATTTGTGTGGACTGGAATTCTTTGTCCCAAAGCATGGTGCAGTAACACACTACCACCCATTCATGTCAGAATTTTGACACGAACATCATATGTGAGATGCCTAACATGCTTCATACTCTTCATCCTCTTGTAGGCCTCCTATTTGATGAGAAATGAAGGAACTAAATCGTGCACACGAGTGCATGTGGTAGAGGGACACGCGCAACACAGGCACGGGCACATGCACAGCTGCATTTGGACCATAATACATACAAAATGCAATAAAATGTCATGAATATCTATACCAGTTCTGATACATATCGGCACAATATAGCACAAAACGCAACTCAAGACTGTTAACCTAGAACAACCCCCAAAGGTCGATTGGCATCCGATTCTGCTTTCCATTCATATTGTCTGCACACACATTAAAATTTGACAAATTGAAACCCAATGGACTGCTCAACACTTCATGATAGACAACGTGCAAGGAAATTTGCGTCACACGGGTGCCACAGAAAAATCAGATCAGTCAACCAATACCATCCTCAAACCATGTCTTGACACCCCGGTCTGCCTTAAGGCAGCAACCCCCCCCCCAAAAAAAAATGCCAATGCACGCTATACACCAGCATGTAGGTAGGCACGTCCAACTCCAGAATGCAATTTACAACTCTCTTTTAGTGTCACACACATGACACAACGCATCACAATACAGCGAACAGAATCGTTAGAAGGTCACATCAAGCCATGTTCAATCCCAAGTGTCGAACATCTTGGCTACAGGATCGACGAGCTCTAGCGGCCCGTGGATCCACAGGTACAAGGGGTAGTCGGGGGTTCCTTGCTCCTCGCTGAGGGACATGAGAATTTTATTTTTTTGGCTGTTGTGGTAGCGGACAGTGATGTTTTAGGCAAAACCCCATGACTTCACATTTGGCAGATCCGCCCCCCCCCCCCCTTGTGGAGCAAGCCAAGAAGTGGAAGGCACCCAGTAGTGAAGATCCTAAATGGGAACCGGGGATCAAGAGGCAGACGGTTGCGGCACGCTGTCTTCTTGCAAAGTCCATGGATGAGAGGTCAAAGGATCGGGCAGCAAAAGAGGCAGCAGATGATGCGGAGACCATTGCCATGGCAAAGGCAACCGCTATACAAGTTGCTACTAAGGCCAAAAAGCAGGCTGTGGCACTCCGGCAACAAGATGCAGCAAGTGCCCTTGCTAGTCCTATTCGCCAATCATCCAGTGCAAGTTCCACACACCCCAAGGGCAAAAGAAGGCGAATACCTCTGAAAGCTGCACCCCCGTCACTTGCTTCCAATGAAACTGTTTTTGAGAGCCGGGCAAGCGGAAGCGCACGGGATTCAGGCATACCAAAGGCAAAGCCCAAGAAGAGTCCCTACCCACCAAAGGGGTGGCAGCAGCATTAAATAGGAACACCTTGGATGACTTGCCTTGAGTGCCTTTGTCTTCGATTGCCATGTTAGCTGTATGACATGGTTGTTGTGTGTGCATGTCCGCTGTCTCACACAAAGCTAGCTGAGTGCTTGTCAAACGTCTGACATCGGACGTCTTGCATGTGTTTGCTGCATGTCCACACTAGGCCATGAGCAGCAGTCATTAGGATCAATGGCCCCAGCAACGACCAGCATTGCAGAAGAGGAAGGACGCACACACGAAGTGCAGAGGAGCAAGCCAAGCTCGACGTCACGCAGATCAAGGGGTAGGAGGACTACTTCAAGAAGTGACCGAGAGGGCGTTTGGGGCAGCACGATGTCGAGAAGGAAATGTGCGGAGGGAGATTCAAGATCCAGATTAAAACCAGAATGCGGGGCCTGAGGCAGATGCCGTCCTGGCAGCGGCAGTAGACGTCCTGTCCAAGAGGTTGAAGGCTGATTGGAACTAGCACCGGGGTCCTAAGGGGGAGATTTGGAAGAAGGCACGTGAAAACCATGCCTGTCACCTGCAAGCTGACATTGGCCACTTTGAAAACGGGGGGGGGGGGTTACCCCTTTTGCGCGCGACTGAAAATTTCCAACGGTTACCCTGGATGGGCAGAAGTGTATATTTGTCCACTTTTGGGAATACAAAAGGAAATTGGGGGATATTTTGCGTCAAAAGTGACAGATCTTTGCGTGCTTACTTGATGCGACTATTTCACATATTAGGTGTGGCAGGGACCTTCCTACAATCCCCCACCCTGTAGCCATTGCCTACACCTTGTGGGTGGTGCCCTATGCAGGTGGAACTGAAGTTCCAAAGGAACCACGATTTCGTGCAAACGGTGGTGTGTGAGAGGGGATTCAACATATTTCCATTGGAATGTACATACAATTGTGAGCAATGCACCAGGAAAAACCAGTAGCTTTCATCATCAGCCGTCCTTTTAATGCCTCTTTGCCAATCACCGAATCACAATCTCACACACCGCTGACGGAACACTCCTATACTTGTCGGTGGTGCCCTCTGCTAGGTGCAGCATGATGTTCTGCTTTAAGAGTAGAGGTTTTGTACAACGACCCCCTCCCCCCGTTGCAATCCCCACCCCCGGAGCAGGGAACCCTCATGTGGCCAAAAGGCATAGGAAATACTAGGCCGCGCAGGTGCCGAAGAAAATCACACCGAAGAGAGGTTGTTGGATCAAGCGCAAATGCGAGCGTCGTATACCCCCCCTTTTTGGGGTCGTTCGCGTAGCATACCCCAATGTATGGTTTTTGACGTCCAACCCGTTGTAAAATCATCATTTTAGGACCAAAAATGATCCCCCAATGATTTCTTGGATTTTGAGCCCCGTAACCCCCCTCCCGCACCTGGGTACCCCTTTTTTGGGGGGGGGGGTGCGGGGGGGGGGGGGTCAAAAATTCTTTGCGTATTGTGGCCGCTGTGTGTGTATTTGGACCTGGAGCCTCAAGAACTTTTTTCTTGTATATGGACCCCCTAATCCATGGCGAGGATCCCGGGTCCCAACTCCAGGTACCCCCGGTGCCCCCCCCCCCCCCATACAGCGGGGGAATGTGCCTCACATTCACTGACTGACCCATCGTGAGGCAATGAAGAAACAAGCCCGGCAGAACTGTTATCGTGGGGTAGTGGTGGAGATCATGGTTTGAGGGGGAGGGTCTTGTCTAATATGTGTTCATCCGCCCCCCCCCCCCCACCGCGAGGTGGATTATCTCGTAACACTGCCACATATGACGCAAGATGGAAAGAAGCCCAGCATAAGCACTGATCAAGCTCCATGTTCAAAATCTATGGATGGGGCCTGTGTCTCACCCCACAAACACAATGGTCTGAACCGTTTCTGCCGTGGTTAAACTTTTGTTTATTGCTAAATATGAGATCTTGAACTCGATACAGTGGAGTGCAGCAGCATTGTGGACAATTACTTTCCCAACAACTTCATATTGGATCCGCAAAAAGTCCCTAGGCTGCGGTGAAGAGCCCAACACAATGGAACTCATTAGTCTGTACTCATGCGATGGTAGAAGACATGTGTGCCAGGGTTGACCTAGGACAAAGACATAGTAAATTGGACATGAGGAACAACAAAAATGACCACGAGGACGAGGGACACAACAACATGCACAAATAAGGTAGGAGGTAATATGTAGTTGCAAGCATCCCATCACAGCACACCTTACCACAACATTGTATCTTTGAGCCTACAATGTGGGGAAAAGCAGCACACATATGTACAGACATACGAAAACTTTGCATGGTGCATGCACGATTTGAGCACGGTTCATGCAACCCCTCCTAATAACAAGCTTGGACACCCAATGCACCACATGCTCCCGCAAAGCCACTCGAGTGGAATGAATGCTCTAGGGGGACCCGTTTCTCTGAGTCTACCGAACAATATGTGCTGGGGTGCATGTCATGTCTACAGAAGCTTGTAAGTGTGCAGCCACCTTTTTTGAGGTCTACATGATGCCTTGCGGGTGGGAAGGATGTTGGAAGGGGAGGGACCTGCGAATTGTTTCATGGGATTGCCACTGTCCATGGGCCTACGAGTAACTAAGACTCTTGGAATTAGCAGGTATAGAGTCGGATACTTGGCTAACCAATACTCCCCCACTCACTGGCGTCGGCTACGGCTCACATGTGTCCAATATGTGTCTCCAGTGTTTTGGCGTTTGTTCTGGCATTCAATAACAACACTGTCCATTTGGCACGACCCCTCTTCCGTCTCTTGTGCCCTTGTTCCTCCTCCTCCTGTACATTTGTGCACTTGGTGTCATCCCTGTTGCACAGAACACCTCTGTCCAGGTGTTTTATTGCACAGTTTGTCTTTGTACTTCTAATCACCAATTACAACACAGATTGTGGACATTGTGCGCGGGGCAATGTTTCACGCCTTTGCCTCAATAGCAATGATTGATGAAAGCCCACGGGAGTGTGTGTCATATGTCACATTCAAGGCGGCAAGAAAAATTGTGCCCCCTGTGGCAGGAGACCAATGCACAAAGTTCCTCCCTTGGCTGTGGATGGGTCGCTGCTCTGGCGCCACATACTTACAAAACCACCCTGATTGGCAAACACAAAGAAATTCAAATGGCAAACAATGCGACCTTCATACTACTTGTCTTCTGAGTATCCAGTATCTGTGTTTCTCCTGCCGCTCCATCCGCTCGTGTGGCTCCATGCACAGCGCGGCAAACAAAACATCTTGTGCCACTGTGGCATGCTGCCACGGTAGGTGCCTGTTACAGCACCTGACAAAGGGTTACATGGCGCAAAAATGATAGTCATGGGGAGTAGAGACCAGTGCCTTTCATGCAGCAACATACTCAGTTGCCGTGCATTCCCAGGCAATCGGGATATTGTGTGGGCAGGCAGAAGAGCCCTTCGCAGTCAGTGGAGAAAAAGCCTTTTCGTTGCAATGAATGCAAATCTAGCGGCACTGGCTGTCTGTTCCGCGACCAGGTGGGCAGTCATCAAGAACTACTGGCAATCGATGGCGCCTGGCGCTGATCTAATGATGGCTTGTCAAGAAATCGCTGGTGGGGACGGGGATGGGGGGTAAAGTCTAAAGCTAAGCGAAGGTGTAGGTGGAACCTTTGGCAGATTTCCCCTGTTTAACACAACCACCTACCCAGAGCTACAGGATTGCCTTTACTCAAAGGCACACACCTTCAAAGAGGAGTGGGAAGGAAAGACGATGTCAATTGGTGCGTGAAATACGCACTGCAGAAACGCAGTGCCAGCACGGCACCAAGAGAGTGTTGCGGGCACAACTTATAGGACTGCACTGCCAGACTTGGACGTGGCCACTACATCTGACAATATCATAACTAGCATTGCTACAACGGGCGCTGCTGGGGGCTGCCGCTCCCTGGCCTTGCTAATGTTGTCAGAAACGGTCCGGACCTGACATTGCTACAACCCAGACTGCTACAGGGGCATCATCACACCATCGCATCCAACACAGCGTTCAATACCTGTAAAAGCGATGAATCTGCAGAGATGAGCATCCACAGACTGCACCATAGGGACAAATCAAAGTCCCGTAAGTGCACTCCCTACCGCAAGGAAATTGCTGATGCGCGTAATATAAACCACCACCAAGGAGTGTCCAGGCAGCGGTGCGCAAACTGCATGAGATAAGCTTTCGAAACAAAAGCTTGCACACCCAACACATCACATGTTTCTCCAAAGCCACTTGAGTCAAGGGAAACCAGATGACGGATGGGTATCCATTTCAATCCCTGTTACTGCTGACAAGATCACATGAAGGGGATCAGAGGTAAGAAAAGGAGCCCTGTCCAAGGGCGCATTCATGGACCCACAATAATCCATGCCAGCAAACTCAGCTGCGGGCACTCCCGGTTGCCTGTCGAACAATGGCATGATCTAACACAGAAATTGACAATGCGTTACCGACCACGCATCTGACTTGCTGAAACGTAGAACGCAAGATGCAATTAACGAAAATAAAGGTTCTGGATGAAATGTATGGGGCACATCTTCAGCACGCATCCATGACTGTCGCAGTGATCCTCAGGGGGCTCGTCCCTAAGTTGGGCACCCACACAGGGTTCACAGAGAGGACAGCGCTGCGATGCAGGGCAAAATGCAATATCTCTCAGGGACGCCTGGAATTGCACCAACTCGGTGGGTTTTCGGGGGTCGGCGCCACTGTTCCCTCATTTGTGCCCACTGAGTGTCCCGTAGGTAGGGGTATGTGGGGTATGTTCGGAAAGCCCTTGAGAAGGGCTAATTGGATCACCCTGGGTCTGCATGTTGTACTGACGGTATGTTCGAGATTTTCGTCTGTTTTGGACCGTGCCTGTGTTGCTTGTTGCCTCTGTTTGTCAACAGGCAGCTACCATGTCTGCATTCAAATTCACACAACGTGCAGTTGCTTCCCCTGATGCACCACAGAAACCTTTGGTGCGCAAAAGAGCCCGCTCTGGTGGTGCAGAGTGGGTGAAGATTGCTCGAGAGACGACCCCTAGCAAAGCAAAAAGGCCTCGTACAGCCGATTTGCAGCAACCTGCATGCACCCACAAGGAACACCAGATTTTGACCACCGCCGAGGCCGCTTCTTTTGCCAGCCAATTTTGGGATCGTAAAATGCACCCACGAAGGCTTCACAGCATGAGTTCTTGGCCACATGCATTGATGTGGATTTGGAGAAAAATGTGAAGCATGCACGGCACAAGTACACTAGAAAGAGGGGGCATCAGACTACTTATCGGTGGTCCCCTGTGCATTGCTCCGTCCCGTGTATTGCCCAGTTTCCAGCTGTTTGCACAAAATTACAGTCACCTACCCCCCCCCAACCCTCACACTTCTGAAATGGCCTTTTCACACAGATTTCAAAAAGTATACATATACCCCCACCAAGGGAACGATATTTTGGCGCATCGGATGAAAAGTTCAAAAACCCGGGAAGAAGGTCAAAACCCACCGTGTTGGCGCACAATGAATGTCCCTGAGAGATATGCTGTGCACTTCGAGAAAAGACAGACGGCTTTTAAGGTCCCGGACACCGGAAAGGGAAAGGGAAAAGGGTTGGCGGGTTAGAGCCTGCCTGTGGCCTGCCCTAGCCCCCCCCCCCCCCCTTCAAGAAACGGGGAAGCCAGCAGCACTGAATCGGAGCTCAACAAGCCAAATATTGCCATGCAGACTAGCAGGAAAATGATGATGTGGCATGCGCTGTGAGAGTTGCATCATGAAACCTCCTTTGGACATCGCACACACACATAGACACACAAGAGGTGGTACCCTCGGGAAGGGTCAAGAGAAGCATGGCAGCGCAGGCAGTGCAGTAGAGGGAGGGAACTTGCGCACAAAACTTAAAAATTTTTTACCTCTAGACAGGTGCATATTGCGCATAGTGCCCAGCCTTCAGGTCGTGGCGGGGCATTATGACAAACCTGCTCCAGTTCAAGTGTTGCGCAATGATTGAGTACTCATTTTACTGACTGGACTGTAGTGAGTTGATTGGATCAAAACCTGGGTGAATGGCATCACCTCCTCTGAAACCGAAAATTGTTGTACTGCGACGAGCAGGTGATGGGCGAGAGATGGAAATCTGTGTCCTTGAAATAACCGACACTTCAGCATTCGCTGTAAAGGGTGTGCGCTTGCCTTGGTTCGAGGAGATGCCTGTGTACACCAGAGGAAGGGTGCTCTGTGACAAAGATGAGTGGGTTCCCACTCCGCACCTCCTGTCTGTAGACCAGGTATCCATCCGAAGGCAGCCTGTTGTGTTCCAGTTCTGATAAATCGCAAATGGGATGCCACTGTGGCATGGTGACAGTACGGGTTCGGCAGGACATGGGTAGGACTGCTTGCAATACATAGAACATATATACAGAGACATACAACACTTGATACTCCCCAAAGATGTCAATGGAGACTCCGAGATGTAGCAATGAAAATTCAGGGAATTGGCTTGGCTGTGTGCCTGTATGAGGGCACCTCCAGCCAGGTGCTGAGGTATCATAAAACCAACCTTCGAAATGAAAGATGTTGGAATCAGCTGCACCGCTCACAATTGCTGTTGTGGAGATGTGACTCGAGGTGTCATGTGCATTGTACATCATGGGATACCTATGGTTCGCAGGAAATGGGAACGCCAAATGGAACGCATGCATTTGTAGGTCTGGGGTGTGCCACGGATCTTGGAAGCTCACACGTGCATGCGTGAGGAGCTGGCTCTCATGTCCTGATTCCCGTGCCCCCCCCCCCCCCCCAATCTTTGAAGCGGTGGGTGCTCTTCGTAGACAATCTACTCTTCACGCCACGTGTGACAGTGCTTTGTCCTCCAATTCACGGTTCTCAAAGACCGCAAATGCAGGAGATGGGGTCTAAGGGGGCGTACCATGCGCTGTGCGCGCGCTGTGCAAAAAGTTGGCTGTTCTCCACCACCTGGATTTCGGTAAGTTCAGAAGGTTGAAAGGACGTCATTGAATGGCTGCTGCAGTGGACGGGGCTATAGGGGGCAGAATTTAGGTCCCTGGGACCCATGGCAAGCATTAGATGTTTGAATTTTTTAGTTTTGAATTGATTGTGCATGAATCCGCAGGTGGGTGGTTTTCAGGGTTGTTACCTGGATAATCACCGTAATAATTGGCGCTGTGTGCGCGCTGTGCCCGCGCTGTGCGAAAACGCCCCCTAAAATTGGCCTTCCATTGCCAATCCCCAGGTGCTGGGCCAACAAATGCAAATGGTCAGAGCACTCCATCCGTACTTTGATGGGTCTGGGTTGTGCTTATTTATAGGCTACGTCTTGTGGTCGCCAATTAGCAGTCGATCTCAGCAGCAGCAAATCGTCATACTTGCGAGCGCAGCATGCGACTTACCTTAGCGGTGAGGCTGATTCAATTCCAACAAAGGGTGGTGGCGGACTTAGAGGACTGTTTAGTGGAAAGTGGAGAAGGGGTTACAAAAAGCAGCAGTAGGATTCGAAGCCATGACCAAAACCCAACAGTGATTCTGCCTGAAAATTCTTGAGGGAAGGCCCCTGTTTTGAGGGTGTGACGAAACGAACACAAAACCAGGTTTGCCAGTTGGTGGGCCCCACTGCGCGGGCGCAGAAACTGCTGCTCCCCATCGAGGCTTGGGGCCTGGCTCCGCACGTAAACGCCCCCCGTGGCAGCCCCCCGCGGGGCATAGATGGCGGGACAGTAGGCATTGGACTTGAAGTCACAGGCATTGGTCAGTGCGCAGGTTCATATGCTCCGGTGATTGATTCGCGTTCTGTCAAGGGCTTGGTCTTTGGGCTCTCAGCGGCAGATCAAAAGCCGGTCTGGGGGGGGTATAGCGTTGCCCAGAATGTGTCCCACTGGCGCGTGGGAACGCCATCTCAAACAGCCACACTGCCAAACGTCACACAACAGACCCTCAAAACAGGGGCCAGCAGGCCAAACCGGACGGCGTCGGAATCCCTCTGGCCCGCCTGCGCAGGGGCCCCAGCGGCACGGCACACGGAATTTGTCGAGTTTCGGAGGCCCTCAGTTCAAAGAGCTTCAGTGTGCTGCGCGTGTCACCAGATCGCAGTTGATTGTTGAGCGGGAAATCTGGAGATTGTTTCCCTTTCGCGATTCTGGAAGCCCCGATTCGGGCGGTGAGCAAGGCCGCTGCTCATCGCACGCATTGCGTCAATGACGACATGACAGCGAATGCGCCGACGTTCACCTGCGTGCAGGACGCCCGCAGGGAATGGGCAGGCCTCATCGGGTGCAGCCGGGGGGAACAGGGGGGGGGGGGGCGGGTAGCCGCTCTTTGTTACGTGCCCCGCCGGGGGGAGGGCACACCTGCGCCAATGGACGTGTATGTGGGCGAGGGTGGACTGCACGGCCGGTGGGAGCGGGTTGGGGTGCCCTCGTGCCCGACCGCGTCTGCCCCTGGCGGACGCCAGTGGCACACCCGATCGGGTGCTGTGGTCCCCGCAGCAGCGGGCAACTCGTTGGCGTTGGCCTTTGTATGGCCTCAAGGCCAGTCCTCAGCAGCCCCACAAGCGGCTGCTGTGCGCACACTTTGCGTGGGGGGTGTGCCCGAGTGGAAGGCCGTGTGATGGCAGTGCGAGGACACGCACCACCGGCACAGCAGACGGATGCTCGTCGGTGGCCAACAAAAGACCACAGGTGCCTTTCTGCCGACAACGTAGCGGCGGACGGGTGCCCAGTATCAGGACACCAACGAGAAATCACAGTTCGGCAGCGCTGACGCCACGCTGACCCATGCAACCCCCACATTATGTGGCATTGGGGACAATGGGAAATTGCTGCTTCCCCAGCCCCAGCGCCTGCGGGCCACGGATGCGCTGTACCGAGACCACATCTGCCCCCCCTCCCCCTCCTGCGAAACGAAGAAGAGTGATGGCACCAACTTTGCCGGAACCTTTGAAATCGTTGCGTAGAACAGAAATCTCCAACGACGCGATCACGTCCGCCGCGGCCGATAGACGTACATGTACTGTGACGTGTGCTCCTCCACCGGCGTGAACGTGTGCAACAGCTCCTCCTCGAGTTCGTACCCCCAGTCGTCGAGATCTGCACCAATCAAATGGAGAACGGGGCGGCAGAGGGCCCGGGTACGGGGGCGGTCGGCTCTGAAAGTCAGGCACAGGCGAAAGGGCTAAGTCGAGCCGATTTTGAATTGCTGGGTCCATCTCCTGCACTGCATTGCTGATCGGGCCACCCTATTGAGTCCCGGGTCAAATGTGGTCCAGTGTTAGTGAGTCGCATGGATGTGAGTCGGACCGACTTGACGACACGGCAACAGCACAGCAGATGTGCACTGCTGGCATGCAGTTCCCAATACAAGGCAGAGGCAGAGGTGTTCACCCACAGCACAGCCAAGCCACCAAAACACCTGCTTTGAGGACGTCCCGCATTTCGCCGTACATCACAAAGCGGTAAGGCAGCGGCCGTCGGTGCGTTGAGGTCGGTATCAGCTTGATGATAGCGGCTGTGGAATCAGGGCGGATGCGGAGGGACTTGTCTGCCCTGGGTGCTGCCCTGGCCTGCCATGCCATGCGCTCTTGTCCACTCCAACAAACAACAGACATGCAGCAGCTTCTTGGGTAGAGAGAACGGACCCCGAGCTCTGTCTGGGCCCCTGCTGGTTGATTGGAGGCCAGTGTATTCCGTACACTGACCAGACACCCACTGGACGCGTGTGGGGGGATGGGACCATTTTATGCCGAGTACCCACCCATTCAGCGAAGCCTCCCAGCAGCCTGGGCAGTACGGTCTCATCCGTACGTGATCATTGCGACACTGAGGCTGATATTTTTACCCCCCTTTGCACTGCTATGGACTGTGCTGTATGACAGGGTTGGGATTGGAGGGTGCATGAACGACAGGATGCCAAGGAGAGAGAGGTCGTGGCAACATCGGGCTGTCGTAGGGCCATCCTCCGACGGCAAATCTTCCCCCCTTTGCTAACAGAGCTAACAGAGCCAACCACCAAGGCCGTGTGCCAAAACCCCCCTTTTGCCTCCTGGTGACATAGATACGATGTTTTCATGCCGAAATATGGGGGCTTGGACAGGGGCTTCCTACACTGATGACTGATTGTCCTCCAGAATGGGTGTCATGGTGCTGTAGATTGCAAACCACATGGCGAACCTACTTTGGCGTCTTGCCAAATGGGACTGACCAAGGGAAACCACAGTGTACAGATATATTTGCACACCTACCTCCCATCCCTGAATGGCGCTGCCCTGGGGGTTGCCCAGATCAATCATACCAAGGGGTAGGTGTGGCCGAAGATGCTGGGCATTGGAATGGGGATGAGTATGAGGGATGGTTGACGCACTCATTTGTGGTGGGTGGGTGGGTCATTCTTCCCTTCCCCCTACCTCATTGGTCTGAAGATTGGTCTGGGAGGGGGGCATGGGAATGGGTTCGGGGGGCACCCTTTTGCCAGGCCGCCTCCATGCCGGGCCATGCAGCGCCATGCTACACTGCATGCTTGGAGGATCCTGGTTGCTTATTCGGGTTCATGAGGCCTGTGGGGTGGTGCCGCTGCCGCCTTCATGATAGACGGGTGAAACAACCATACTACTAGCCCTCATGCCGACTGAGTCGCTGCATGGTGGCTGCCATTGGACTAGACGGGTGCATGTTAAGTGACCGCCGGGGTGGATGCCATGCACATGCATGGTGATGACAGGGCGGTCCTCATGTTGGACCAGTCTCACTGCAGATCTTCACACAGTGAGGCTTGGACCCTGTCCATCCCCAGCCATAGGCGGGGGATGGACAGGGATGGAAGCGAAGGGTCACAAGCCCGCTCTGAGAAGGGTCCCCGGCTACAACCTGACGACAGGGTGGGCCATTGGCACCACGCTCCCCTCTGGCAGGCATCCCCTGGGCACCACGAGGGCGCCGGGGGGGGGGGGGGGGGCTGACCATCACACCACATGGTCCAGTTGGTAAAGAAGTTGCAAGGAGGGGGTCAGGGCAGCCGCAACGCTCAGACGTTGCCTGTAACAATGTCGTCACAAACTGCCAATAGCCACTCGACCACCTGTGGGCCAACTCCCTGAAGAGGTGGGCTCACAAAAGTGGCCAAACACAACATCTGTCCACAGCTCAACCAACAGCCTGCAGCCAAAAGGCGCTTCAGGGAACCGACCGGACTGGGGAACCTCCGTCAAAAATGGGGAAAGGAGGGTCCTGTTGACAGACCGCCCGCGCCCCCCAGGAGGGGGCAAATATCAGGGAAGTGCTAATGCGGGCGGACCGCACAGCCCCAGTACAGCGGTTCAGCAGTCGTCTTGCCGGTGGTCGTTGGGTTGAACACGAACAATCAGTCTGCTGCGGGGGCGCTTGAGGGCTTCATGGTGCGGCTCGGAGGCCAAAGACAATCACAGGCCCGGGGCCTGAAGCCCAATGGCGAAACGACGCAAATACCACTGGAGTGACACTATGGTGAACCCCAGGGGGGGGTGCCAGGACCGGCTCCGCAGCGATCCAGCCTGCCAATTGTCGGTCGAAAATCCGGGGGATATGCCGCGTATTCCTCGTCCCCGCTCCTGTAGCGTGTACTACGTTGTCAACTCCGCCAGCCGCCAATACGTCCTGGGGAATGCGCCCATTACTCAGGCTGTCCCAATGCCACCCAAAACGAGACTGCAGTGCAGTGCGTGCATGGGGGTGCGAGCCCCACTGCAGTGGGGCCCGACGTAGGTGCACGCCACGCCTGCCCCCCCCCCTCCCCCACAAAAGCGCCCCACGCCATCACGCCCACATATATGATCCGCCTCGTAGCTCTGCTCGCGGCAAGTCATGCGTCATGGGGGGAAAAACTTGCGACGGGCCCTATCCGGAACGCCAGGGACTGGGCCCGGCCTGACCGCGCCACCCCCTCCGGGGGGCATGAGGACTGAGTAAGTGTGCTGGTTGGTACTTCCATGTGTACGCGCTGGTTCGAGTTTTCGGGAGGAGTTTGTCTACATTGTTTGTCCTCCGACAGCGGGGAAACATTGTGTTGGTGGGTGAGACAGCCGTCCTTCTCCTCACAGGGGCTGGTTCTGCGCCATGGCAGGGAGACGGGGGGGGGGGGGGGGGCTGAACCGGTTGCCCAGGTTCAGGCCGGTGGGGGACAGTGTGACGTAGGGTTTGAGCAGGATACCGACATCTCCGTCGAAGGCGCAAGGCTTTCGGGCCACAACAACGGCACACACACCTGAGGCATTGCTGTTGTACACCCAAGAGACGTATTCCCGAGGGTGGGCTAAGAATCGTGTGTGGTCCGTCGGCAGCAGCTTTCCTGGCGGACAACCACGGGGATGGCTCGGGGGATACGGCCTGGACAATAACCGACCCAGACCAGTGATTTAACCACAAACACCCAACACTGTCGCTGGCAGTGGCCTTCAGGCTGAACCCCAGGTCATTACCGCAGGACCATCCAAAGTCCCACTCGCCCCTTACTAGCCCCTCAATAGCCCTATAGTCCACCAACAGCCCATCAGTAGCCTATCAATAGACCATCAATGGCCATCGACAGCCCATCGACACCCATCAACAGCCCATCAGTAACCCAGCAATTGCGCATGAACAGCGCATGAACAGCACATCAACATCCCGTCCATAGTCCCAGCAAATCACAAGCACAAGCGCAGGCGGCAATTCAGTAACTTGTTGCAGACCTCTGGGCGCAAATTGCAGAAACGGGCGGATGAATTGATTCTCTTCCTTTGATTGCAGCAATTTCATGGTTCATGGGCTGTACAAGCCCCAAAACAACTTATCAACTTTACATGTGCAAAATTTGCTGACATCGAAGTAGGAGGGTCATGTGGGCCAAGCCAACAGTTCCAGGTCTGAGATCTCATGAAAGGGCGTGTTCTTCATGGGCGTCTTTAGTGATGAGGACCACCTCGGGTCGGCCAAGAAGCATCAGATGGATAGGAACTAGACGACGGGTTCTGTGCACAAAACAAGTCGGGGCTGTCGTTACTGCACACTAACAGGGGGCTTGCACACAACGTCCGGTGTTGGGTGCCGTGCCACATCTTGCGGGGGGTTGGGCAGTCCAGAGCTGCTAACTCGCGCACATCGCACCGAACGCACTGTCAAGCGCCATCGTGCGTCGCATGAGCCTCGTTGTTCGAATCAGACAACCCTCGTTGACCCTACAACCAGCACCAAGTGGCGTCGGCCCCCCTCCTACTCCATCACTCCTCCATCACTTGGGTTCCAACGGTGACCATGACACTGCAATACCGCAGAGCATTTACACCATTTTACACTATTTACACGGAGACAAACATTTTGGTGCAACACACTGGCGATCACAGCAGGTGGCATGTACTAGAGCTGCTTTTGTGCTGTGCCCATGCGGTGCATGTGTATGCACTATGTGCTCTGCCTGTGCCGTGCCGTACCTTGGCCGTCAAAATGAGTAGGACAATTGATCCATTGCGGCGTCAAGCCAGAGCGATGGAAATACGCCAGCCCAGGAGTCTGATGGCAACCTGCGTGCACAGGAGCAGACGTCTAATGTTGAGCAAATTTCCTTTGCTTCAGACATCGGTTGGGCACAGGCGCATCAATGAGGGAACGACAGCACTGAAACAAGAAAAAAATCGCCACCTGCAACAGAGTTCAGCATGCGACTCTCTCAACGCAACGCAGGCACGTCATGACTATTCAGGGCAGGAACGGAGTATGCGCCCATGGGGACAGGGTTGCAGGACTGGCGGCGTGAGTGCAGATAGAGCACGGGGGGTAGATGGACCAACGCAGGACCAGCACCGACCGAAACCCGTGCCCAGCACCTCCTCTGCATCCAGTCAGATGGGCGGCGGCGGGCAACCGCCGCTGCTCAGTGGTTGGGGCAACTTGGTCGAGGGAGAGCGCTCGTACCCGCTCTTCTCGCGGATATGCAGGCATGCGGGTGGCGTGGCATGTGACAAAGTGCAACACAAAGAGGGGCGTGCAGGACCCATCAGAAAATCCACATTCTTGTTGTCAAATGGCACATCGTCATCCTGTACAGATCAGCAGTACGGCAGAAAGAGGCAAACCCACACGCCCACAACGACGCCGGATGTATTCATACGTCTCGAGCACGTGCACACGAAACCGTGACACGTAGACGATCGTGTGAAGGTGTTGAATCCATGAAATTAACACATGTTATGACTTAAATTGTCAGTTGCGCAGGGCCATAGATGCGCGGAATGCCATGACAACAAGGACAATAGTGTCCTGCTTCGGTTTTCGTATTTGTTTCCGGGACGAAGCTGTTGCTGAGAGTGTGATGGGCGGTCGTTTTTGGTGTCATATCAGGGGTATGCGCCCGCCAGCGCCAGACGACGGCTCCCCGCCAGACGACTGGAATTATGGGAATTATGGGGAATTATGGGGAATTATGGGGAATTATGGGGAATTATGGGGAATTATGGGGAATGATGGGGAATTATGGTGGAATTTGGGTGGAATTATGGGGAATTATGGGGAATTATGGGGAATTATGGTGGAATTATGGGGAATTATGGGGAATTATGGGGAATTATGGGGGAATTATGGGGAATTATGGTGGAATTATGGGGAATTATGGGGAATTATGGGAAATTATGGGTGAATTATGGGGAATTTTGGGGAATTTTGGGGAATTATGGGGAATTTTGGGGAATTATGGGGAATTATGGGGAATTATGGTGGAATTTGGGTGGAATTATGGGGAATTATGGGGAATTATGGGGAATTATGGTGGAATTATGGGGAATTATGGGGAATTATGGGGGAATTATGGGGAATTATGGGGAATTATGGTGGAATTATGGGGAATTATGGGGAATTATGGGGAATTATGGGAAATTATGGGTGAATTATGGGGAATTATGGGGAATTTTGGGGAATTATGGGGAATGATGGGGAATTATGGTGGAATTTGGGTGGAATTATGGGGAATTATGGGGAATTATGGGGAATTATGGTGGAATTATGGGGAATTATGGGGAATTATGGGGAATTGTGGGGGAATTATGGGGAATTATGGGGAATTATGGTGGAATTATGGGGAATTATGGGGAATTATGGGAAATTATGGGTGAATTATGGGGAATTATGGGGAATTTTGGGGAATTATGGGGAATTTTGGGGAATTATGGGGAATTATGGGGGATTATGGGGAATTATGCGGAATTTTGGGGAATTATGGCTTGGTTTTGATTCCTGATGTGTTGCTGTTTGTTTCCGATGGCTTGCTTTTGATGCTTCCCGATCGCTTGCTGTTGATTCCTGATGTGTTGCCCAGTTGCTGGTGATCGCTGCTGGTTCGTTCTTGATTCCTGGTGGCTTGCTGTTCATTCTTGCTGGTTCGTTCTTGATTCCTGGTGGCTTGCTGTTGATTCTTGATCTGTTGCTTTTGACTGTTCCCTAGTTGTTGTTTATTTTGGCTAGTCTTGATTCCCGGTGGCCTGCCGTTGATCCCTGCTGGTTTGTTCTTCATTCCCGGTGGCCTGCTTGATTCCTAATGGGCCGCCCCAGATGGTGACGTTCATTCAGTTTGTGTTGCTTGTCACTGCGTGCCAGCTTGTAGTAATTGTTGCAACGCTCAACATACGGGTCGGTGATGGGGGGGGCACAGAACACAGTTTCAATTGCTAGCTTCAGAGATTCCAATGGAATATCAGCGCACAGAGCTGGCACTGTGTCCTTCATGAACTGGGCACCATTGGCAATCAGTTCTACCCGAAATTTGGCCAGCTTGGCGACCAGTTGAGCAGCAGGACGTTGCACCACGAAGTCCGACAGAGACCCTTGCTGCAACTTGGGGGCACGGGTCGCCGAACCACCAGATTCCTGCGGAGCAGCAACAGTTTGCGCAGCAGCACCAGTTTGCGCAGCAGCACCATGAAGATGGTCACTTTGTGCCACCGTGGACTCCTGAGGAGCAACACATAGAAGTGCATCAATACTGCCATGTGGTGCAGCAGCAGTGTCATCAAGTGCAGCAACAGTGTCAGGTTGTTCAGGAGGCTCATGAGCAGCATTGTCCGCAGTTGCGGCATCAGGTGGTGCACCATCAGCAGCAGCATCAGACGTGCCAGCAGCCGGCAAACCAGCAGCAGTCGCGGCCTCAGCGAAAGCGGATGCACAAGCAGCACGGTGTCCAGGTGGCAGAACATTTAATGCAGCAGCGCACGACATCCATGCACCACCACGACGGCCCCCAGCAACACTAAGCCCAATGTCACTGGGGTTGAGTGCCTTGATATTCAATTTCTTCATTTGCTTCGCCAGCTGCCCGTGGGAAATGTATTCCCTGGGGGCCTTGTATAGGTAGGCGAGTCGCACATAAAGAACATTGTTGTGAGGATGAAAGTCTGACACGTCTGTGGAAGCAAGGGGCCATACAACGACAAAAAACAACCATCAGCAAGACAACAAATGACATCCCATAATTCCCCATTATTCCCCATAATTCCACCATAATTCCCCATAATTCCCCCATAATTCCACCACCATTCCCCATAATTCCCCATAATTCCACCATAATTCCCCATAATTCCCCATAATCCCCCATAATTCCCCATAATTCCCCATAATTCCACCATAGTTCCCCATAATTCCCCATAATTCCACCATAATTCCCCATAATTCCCCATAATTCCACCATAATTCCCCATAATTCCCCATAATTCCCCATAATTCCCCATGATTCCACCCTAAGTCCCCATAATTCCCCATAATTCCCCATAATTCCACCCAAATTCCCCATAATTCCCCATAATTCCCCATAATTCCCCATAATTCCACCAATCCCAATCATCGCACCAGCAGCTGTTCGACAAGCCCACTATAGCCTTTAGGAATTTTGGGAAATTTCCCCGCCACCGCCAGACGAACTTTCCCCGCCAGCGCCGCCAGCGATTTGGCGGGCGCATACCCCTGTCATATTCGTTCGCAGCACTGGAAATGCCAAGGGTGCCCAACAATTGATGTATTTGCTTTCTTACGACTTTGGTAAAGTAACAAAGCGCAAAGTAACCTCCCCCTTGCGAGAACAACACGAAAATTCCAAAATTTGACGCAAACAACACCCAGTATTGCGCTCTGACAAGGGCGTTGTTCGCACATGCTGTGAGAAGACACAAGCAGTGACCGTTGCGTCATGAATGCACTAGTTGTCAGATGATTTCCCAATCCCCATCTCCAAAGGACAACAAAGGGTGAAAATCTGAGGCATGACAGTAATCAGTATCCCTAAAATACCATCCCCAGCCCCACATCACAGATCTTCATTTGCCACCAGAAAACGGATCGCCAAAATTCCATGATTCCAAAAGTGGTGGAACCAACACCCACTGTCTCTGACAAGGGCGCTCCTCTCGCAAGCGGGGGTGGTGGGGGGGTTAAGCAGGTCCGCAAAAACCGAACCAACAAATTAGAGGACAAGCCCAAGAGCCAACAGTTGCAGAGGCAGGGGAGGCAAGACGCCACTGCAGATCAATCACAAAGACGGATCACATTATTGCCCACAAGAGCCAATCTTAAGGATATCTGGGATCTTTCTGTTTGGCATTGAATTCTGTAGCGCTGCCAGCCCCCCTTCCAACGGACACAGTGAGGGCACAAACGTGGCCTGTGCGCGCCACACTTCAAGGGACGCAGTTGTTGTGGTCATCCATTCACCCATGCCACATGTGACGCGTACGCAGTTGCCTTCCAGAGCCGCGCATCCCTTGCAAAAAAAAACAATGCCATACTTTGGCCTATCAAAAACTATGTACTGCTAAACACTGGCAGTGTGTCTTCAAAATGCCATTACCTGTATTAGGGAAAAGCTTGTCGAGACAAACATCCGGTAGCATGAAGGGGGTTTGATTCTACCGTCCGCAGTAAGGCGCCTGTGCTAACATGGCCAAGTAGCTGGGCGCTGCACCTGAGGCAGATTGGGTAAATGCGTCGTCACAGTAATTGTGGCACGGTGATGTAGCAAGGAGAAATATAAAGCAGCCGCTGTGTTGGTAAGGACTAGCAAGACAACCTGCAGAACGTGAAGGGCTGAGTGCGGAGGAATGGGTTGTGCATTGAGCATGGGGGAATCCAACGGACAAGACAAACCCGTCCTGTGTGTAGCACAGCAAATATGTATTGGTTGGTTGGATGACCACGAAAGACAGACTACTTGCCCCATCGTTGAAGAAAGTGCACGCAAAAAGTGGTGTTCTTCTTCTTTCAGATGAAATTCATTGGTATATGTAGCATGGGGGAGGGGGGCAAATCCAATACGCATGCAACTGGGGGGGCTCACACTCCCATCGGGTGCAGAACCTGAATCCGAGTGTATTGCATGAAATACCACCAGAAAGATCTCAACACCACCTTCGTTTGAAAACAAAGGTGCCAGAAATCCTTGTGGAAAAGGGGAGATATCATCAGTTTTCGGTCGTTTCAGTGAAAATAATCGTTCATTCCATTTTCCTGTTGAAAATATGTGCGTGCGCGCACATCTGTGTGTGCGTGTGCAGAGGGTGGGTGTGGAGATTTTTTTGAGAAGGGAACGTGCCTATTAAGGTGCTGGATGCCGATGTGTAGGATAGGGAGGGAGGTCCGTGGGTTAGGGCTGGCTGTAGCCTGCTGGGGCCTCCAGGAGGGCGATGCCCGAGGGCGACGAGTGCTGAGAGAGGGCCGTCCTAGGGGCCAGGAAGGGGGGACGGGGTCGAGAGGCTTTCAGCCCCGCATGCCCCTGACGCCTTCCCCCTCCCCCATACTTGGGGCATTGCCTGTGCCGCCGGCAAAGCGCACGACAGGGCCCTAAAAGTGTCATGGATGCCCATGCCCCCCCCCCCCCTCCACACAAACCATCCCTGTGCGGGGTGCGGCATCCGCTGGTTGTGAAGGGGGAAGAGCAAGGGCGGTGCCGCCATCCTGACCCCTTACCGGGGCATGCAGCTGTCTCGCAGAGGAAGCCTGCGGGGCATGGGTTTCATGATTCAGCCGTGGCAGGCTCAGGACCCCCCCCTGTTCGGGGGCAGGAGAGGCAGAGACGGACGCCTCGGGCTCGCAGGCCGAGCATAGGCACGCTTCAGAGGACCCCGCGTGACCACAGAGGCCAGTCCTTCTGTCACGCCGCGATACACCGACGGGGCAGGGGCGGGATAGACGAGGGGGCGCTCTCAGTCTCTGCTTCTGGGTCACCGCCCCCAGGCCCTGCAAGGGCCCTGGGAATGCAGGCGCTCCTTCCGCCAGACCCCCCCCCTCACCCCAGGCCCGCAGCCCTGTGAGGCACATGGGGGCTTGCCTCTGCGACGGCCGGAGGTGCCCAGAGGGCGGCAGCTCCTCAGGGCCACGGAGGGGCACGCAAACGGTGCCCCATGCTCCAGGTATGCGAGGAGGACATCGCCAAAAGCACTGCAGGTCGTCTGAAATTGCTCAAAAATGTGATTTTAAACGAAGTTTAGGCAAATCTGGGTCACCCCCCTTTTTTCCCCAAAAATCTGTTTTGAACCAATTTCAATGGAAACAAATCAGGTCTGGCCTGCCAACAGCGTGAATGCCATCACCAAGTGAGGGCAGCATATCTTAAAGTCCACAGGACAACCCCTTTGCTCAGGGGGCGCCCATTGCCGGGGGGTAAGGCACTGCTGCTAGCGCCATCACGTGGGCCACGAGGCACACGGTGCAGCGCCGCGGACGACGCGGGCTGCCACAGATCTCCATTCGCCGGCCTGGCCTCACTGGCGGGCTCGGCGACCGTCCCGACGGCCGTGGGCGCTGGCCCAGCACCGCCAGCACGGTGGCCCATTGCCCGTCCCACTCCGCTCCCCCAGTTCTGGTCGCCCTCTGGTCATGCAGGTAAATGGCAACCTCCACCAGCAGACAAACTCAGGGCCCGGCCTGAGCCCCAACACAAAGCCCCTCCTGGAGCCCTCTAATGTGCCAAAGCAAATCCACTTAGGGGTCTGTGCCTCATAACAAACAGCGCACAAAGCGCTCACACCAGAAGCTTAAACAGCCGCGCGCGGCCTTTCTGCTGAATGAACCACAGCCCGTGGCCGGCGTAGATCATGCACAAGGGCAGTATGGGGTAGATGAAGCGGAACTCCTTGTGCGGGATTGCGGAGTAAACGGAGACGACGAATGCGACGAGGAGCAGGGGCTTCCGGAGTGTGAAGGCCATGGGACAACAGAGACTGGCCAAAATGGGGATCATCTGACGACACGCAACATGTGTCAAAACGGCCCCTCTCGCCCAGCGGATTTGTACCGTTTCCCCTCGTGTCACCTGCCCTCCAACCCCCTGTCTTTGGCAAGGAGCCCCTTGTTTCAAGCAGGTGCGACACAGTCTCCGTGCCCTGCAATGCTCACGGGCCCAAGGCGGTTGGGCATCCAGGTAGCTGAAGAGGGAGGGTCCGAATCTGGAACCAGCAGCCATGTGCCATCCACAACTTGCCCACAGGCGAGTCGCCTCCTCGGGTCATGATACCCCCCGTAGAAAAAGCCGAACTAATTAAGCCTGGCTGAGGCCGGGTGGGGGGGGGGTCCGCGTCCCCAGACAGAGCAGGCCCCCCCCCCTCATCTTGCCCTGCTTTGTAAGGCATGACCTGGAAGACCCCATCCTGTGTACAACCGTTCTTGTCTGAGCGAAGAGCCCTGTTGTTGGACACTCTTCGTTGGGCATGCCAGTGGAGCTGGGCGCCCAAATCCCTGGGGGCAGTGTTGCACCAGTGGTGGCAGGTATGGGGTGTGCGGTGATGTGATATGTGAGTGCCTTTTTGCCCGTGGTGTGGGCCGTTTAGAGTGTTTGGGGGAAGCTTCACACCTTGTTTCATGGGGCGCAAATGAGGCCTCACGCGTGCCTCCTTAGCGCCACCCCCCCCTCCGTCCCCTGCGCCTCGGTTCCCACCTCCGCCTTGTTCAGCGCCAAACCCCTCTTCACACCAAACCCACCAAAATGCTCCCCCCCCCCCCCCCCGCAGACCCTACGCGGCTTCCTCGCTCGCTCGAGAGACATGCCGATATGCGCGGGTGAACCATGTTAGCGACTGTTTTTTGGGAAATATTGTCAATTCATGTCTACAACATGCCGGCAGTGTCTACAATCAGCAGATTGCGTCTACTTGGGGCAGACCGCGTCTACAGACTACAGACCACCATGCCCCTGTGCCCCGCGTGCCCCGCGGGCACCAAGCCCCCTTGCGCCTCAATAGCACCACCACCCCTCCCCCCTTGTGCGCCTCGGTAGTGCCAACCCCCCCCCTTGCACCTCATGAAACCAGGCGCGCAGTTCTCACCAACCAATGCATGCGTAACCCCATTTACAGGCCGAAAAGATTTCACTGACTCTGAAATCAACTGCGAATCGGAGTTTTGGCCCGGTTTTAGTTCGGAACGTTACACAATTTCGCTTTGTGTCCAACTCCAACTGCGTGCAATGGTTTTGTAACCGCTGCCTCCTGCCCCCCAACCACTTTCCCAACCGTGGCCAGCCGGTGTTACAAGTGTTTGCTGCACTACCCTGTGGCCCCCTTTCCTTCAAGCACAGGCCTGTGGCCGGTGGTGAACGCGCAGGCACAGCAGGTTTGCCTGGTGGAACTTCCAGTTTAGCACACTTCGCTTCCTGGAGGTGTGCAGCCTCCAGGCTGTGCGTGGTTCTGGGGGAGTATGTATGTGGGAAGCGGAGTGTGTGTGTAGGGGGGGGTCCAGGTGAGAGTGGAATGTCTGTCCCACTGCTCTCAATGCCGCTGGTCTCCTTTGGCATTTCGTTTTGAACTGCAGCCTGGGCTGGAAACCTTTTTCTGTTGATGGGCGTGCATGCGTGCACGCGCACGCGCGTGTGTGTGGGTGGGTGGGTGTTTGGGTGCTCCTCACGGGTACTCACTTAGAATGCAAGTTCCGTGCCCTGCTTCTCGTTCAAGGGAGTGCTGGCATCCCCCCTCCCCCAACGTGGGATGGAAATTCCTGCCTCACTTTTGTGCATGCATGTGCACGCGTGCATATGTGTGTAGATGCGTGCACATGTGCGTGTCGGTGGGTGTGGGTAGGTGTCTGTGTGCATGCATGTGTGCAGGTGTGCGTGTGTGCGTGTGTGCGTGTGTCTAGATGTGCCCGTGTCTGCATGCGCATGTGTTTGCGTGTATGTGTTTGTGTGTGTGTGTGGAGACACCTCTTGTTCCCTAAACGCATGACACGGATGTAGATTCAAGCAGGCAATTCATTTGAAGACCGTGAAATAAAGCCCAAACCCGCGGGCCTGGAATGCAGTTCCATGATGCAGTGCCATGGCGCCACATCTACTCACGTGCCACTCAGCTTCACACAGGGATTGAGGTTTGTTGGGGCAGCCTGAGCGAGGCAGCTGACACCCGCACACCTGAGTGCCCACGATGGCAGGCAGGCCCTGAGTCCAGTACCAGTGCCAGGGATGCACTCCAAAGGCCGATGACTTTTTGCTCAGAGCATTGAACTGCATCACAGCGACAATCAAAGAGAGCGGAGGGCTCCCCAAATCCCAGTGGCATGACATGATGAGGGCCGCCAGTCCGAATCCCGAGGCACAGCCACAGGGAGGGCAGGGGGTGGGTATCACAACTTTGCCCGGCGCGCGCCGACGTGCGCCCCACACCGCCGTTCAAGATGGTGTCCTACATGGTCCCGCCCCCCAATCCCATCCTTTCTGTGCGCGACTGGCACATTGGAGTGGCACGGAGGCCAAAAGGAGGGATGGGAGGCCCATCTCTTGAACCCAGTCAACACCAGGCAGCCAAGGACTTGGTGTGCACCCAAAAGTCCTTGCGGGATTGGAGCAAGATTCGACCGCAGTTGGGGGCGTTGGCCAAGAAGGGGGCTCGTCTGATGCCGCTGAGTGCATTAGACATCAACAAACAATTTCCTGGTCAAATTTGCGGATCATATGCCCTGATGTGCTTTGCATGTCTTGCTTCGTGTGACAGGTCCCCTGTGTTCCCGTGGGGATGTGGAGAAGCCGTCGCGTGCAGCCGGGTACTACGCAAGGGGGCGGGGGCGGAGGTACCTCTGGTCCACAGCCCCTTCAACAAAGAGGAAATTTGTTTTCCGCCTCGGCCTTGGGCAGAAGATTTGGCACGTTGAGTCAATGGGTCCCACAAAAGCCCCTGGGCGGCTGTACCGGGAACACACACGAGGGTACCCCAACAAAAATGAGTGCACATAATCCACGTGACATTTCGAGCTGTATGTCATCTGGGGGAGGGGGTTCCAAAGGTTTGCCACCCGTGTGCTGGTCCTCGGCCAGCTCAGCATGCAGGCTCTGCAGGCACAGAGCCCCCTCTTCCCATACAAGCACTGCGCCTTTGCGGCAGCCCCTGCCTTCCCTTTTTGCCGGGCCTCCTGCTCAGAGGTCCCCTCCTGCGCTACATGCAACAGAAAGGCGCACAGACTAGCACTCGGTGAATGCACCAGTGAATGCACCAGGGCTGAATTTCCAATGCAGTATGGCACTGCATAGATTTCTGTGTTGCAGTTGCAAAAGGCGCAATATTGGCCGACGAAACAGGGGACATTTTGGCACTAGAAAGCATGCGGCACGGTACTAGAAAATTGCTTCCCGAAAAGACGGGCGGGTTGGGGTGTACAACATCTGTACGACACAGTGAACAAGCATCACGATACCCCAATGGCGACCGACTATCTCTGGCATCCCGTTCCATATTCCGGCCCGCAGCCACCCAAACCTGCCCCAAACAGAGTCGCAATGCACAAACACAGGGTTGCAGAGGACCCGAAAGAATTCCCATGCCGTAAAGACGAAGCGGTTGTAGAAGAAGCTGTCGATGGCGATACTGCGAAAGGGGCACGGGTGCGAGATCAATGCAAGGCCAGCACTGCACAGGTCAGCCTTCCGGCGCTTCTGAGACTAAGATCAGGGCCCCACGCATGACGGACAGTAGCTCAGAGCACTAGTAGGCGGCTGAAGAACAGCCCATGGCAAAAGAGAGTGAGCGTTGCTTGCTGGACAACCGTTTGACGCAGGTTGGTACAGGTCGGTACAGGCGGTGGGTGGGCAGCCCCCAACGGCAATCGAAGGCAGGCGTTGAAAGGCAATGGCCCTCCTCACTCCAGCAGACACACAGCCACAAATCTGCAGCACAGGGATAACAAGTTGTGTGTTATGAACGCCAGCTGCATGGGGGGGGGGGGCAGCTGCAGTCCGTGACTCCCCCACCAACACTTTGGGCCCCGGGGAGAGTGCGGTGGTAGTGGTGGTGGTGGGGGTAGCGGCTGCGCGCCGCCCGTGGCCCGCTGCCCGCATCCGATGCCTTTGCGGCGGGTGCTTGAGGCTGTTATTGTCTCAGTTTGGGCCATGGGGTGCACAGCGAAAGACCTGACAATGAGCCACAGCGCCGTCAAGTTCCCGCCTTCGAAGAAGATTGTCGGTCCCTGTTCAGCAGATGAATGCGGTGGTTGGCAGGACGCGTGCCCTCGCACCCGATGGGGGCGGTGAAAGAGGGTGCGCACATGAGGGAGACGGGGTGCCGTGTGAACAGCTGTCGGGGCCCCGGATTCGCACGACGCGCTGGAGTGGTCTGGCGGCAACGTTTGCATTGGACTCTGGCCGCGCCTGCCTCACGGCTTTCATCGCCTACTGTCCGAGTGTGCCATAGGGAATCCTGCGGCGCACAATTTGGGTAACTGTTATGGAACATGGGAGATTGTTCCTTTTGTGAACGGTACTTTTGAGTGGGGAGTGGTGATCGCAACGTATTTGTCCGTTTTGAGTATCATGCCTCGCCATTGTGCCCGTTTGACATTCTTCCTTCACCCAAAATTGAGAAAAATTAATGCGGTGCTACTTACCCCGCAGCTCATTACCCTTACCCTGCGGCGCCTGCGCCGCGCAGGAAGCATTCCACTAATTCGCAATTTATTAGTCCCTCTGCCCTCTGTCCTGACCCGGCTGGATCTACTGGCGCTTCGGGCTCTACAGAGTCACGCGTGCACGCCGATCAGTGGTCATCCCCAGTTGGTGTTCGCTGGCGCTGGCCTCAGTCGGCCCACACAGATCTGGGCTGGCACGGGGCCTCAGGTTGAGAAGGCCAGTGGGTAGAGGGGTTGTGTTTAGGGAGGGGGGCCAGGGGTTCAGGGTCCCTAAGAAACAAAACATAACCAAGAAAGGGCTCCCTTTCGTAGGGCAGGATGGGGGGGGGGGGGGGGCAGGATGCATTAGAGCAGGGGGGGGGGGTGAGACCTAAGTAAGGTGAGCTGAGCGAAGGAGAAGGAGGGGGGTGAGACCCAATTAAGGTGAGCTGAGCGAAGGAGGAGGAGGGGGGTGAGACCTAATTAAGGTGAGCTGAGCGAAGGAGGAGAGGGGGGTAGGGGGTTTGGACCCCGGGGGGGGGGGGCTCGTCCTTGCCCGCTGAAGCCCCAAAAAAATGCACCAAAGGCGCCAAAAACTGTTTGCGTCAAAAATGGTCCACGAAACACACAAAACAGTGGCGCCAAAGGCGCTGGAGAAATTTTTCTCAGGGGGAATGTTTGCCCTGCGCGCGCCCGGTGCACTACTTTTCTATTAACTATCCCGACTTCAGCCCCAGATTTACCCTCTCATGGAGAAGCCCCCCAAGTAGACCACATTGCGCTTCTAGCAACACAATACACACACTTTTGCCTCATCCTCTGCCTCATCTTGCGTGGCGGCCGAGTTGCTTTGGTCCGTCCAAACATGGTCCGTAGGGGAGGTGACGGACCATACCCGTACTTCATCCAAAATTCCTCCAGTGTTTCTGCATCTGCACCCATCCGTGTGGATTGCGAGTCCCTAACCCCAACTCAAGGGGCCACACAACAAAGCGTGGATTGCGAGTCCCTAACCCGAACTCAAGGGGCCACGCAACAAAGCGTGGATTCAGAGATTGTCCCAGTTTCCTCAATAGCGCCGGAAGGTTGGGGCCCAAAAGAGGGCAGAAATGCTACGTCACCCCTGCATTCTTGGGGGTCCCCAACAAAGGGGACAAAATCAGAAGTCAAAACCTACGCTAGGGGTCACAATGATGCCCCTAGTATCTCAAAGTATGGGTCTCTAGTACAGCCAGACACCCAAACAGCTGCATTGCACTACGTGCGCGCCCTTAGTGCACCCCCTAAAATGCCACTGGTGGGGCACGGGTCAAAAAAGATGCCTGGCGCGCGCCCGGCGCGATTAATGCCCCCCCTCAGACGACTTGGAAGGGGAGGAGAGGGGAGGGGAGGGGGGTCTGGACCCTGGGGGAAAGTGGTGCCCTTCTTACGAAATTTTATTTTTATTGTGTCCGGGGGGGGGGGGGGGTCCTTGTTGTAATCCCAAACCCCTGCAGCTCAATTTGGGGGGTTGCCATCAAGGCTGAGTGAGTATGCCGGTTTGTACTTCCAGGTGTACGTACTTATGAACATCTAGAGAGGGAATCCTCCGCATGGCGAACAGCCCGGAAAAATTACTTTTATCAAATGAAACACATTTAGGAGACCAGGCAAACAAACAGTTGGGCGATTCGGCATACGGCTCCAATTAGAGATGGAGGAGTCACGTCTTCTTTGCCACTGCCTCAGCTGCCCATGCTCAGGGCTGCGTGCCAGTCGCGCCAACCGCCCCATCTGCTGTACACTCCTCCACCCGCCAGATTCCGGTTTGCACAGGGCTGCACACGGTGCTCTAGGTCTATGGTACGGCATGCAATGGCACCTGGATGTATTTCTTGTCATCCGTTTTCCAACGGCCTGGGGGAGGTGACATGTGCCAAAGATGGTACAACGACCACGTGCGCCACTGTTTCATTGAATGGCATAGACCGCATGCGATCAATCAGCCTCTGCATGTCTGTTGATCACTGCGTCGTACCTGTGTGAGGCTTGGCCAGGGGTGCAGAAGGGAAACCCCATTGTGAGTGTGGGTATTGCCGTCTCTTCCAATTGCTGGGGCGGGGGCGTATCAGGCCTGTGAAGTATCCATATCCGGAGTATCCCACTATCCAGCAGGCCACGGAAAAATGGGATAAATGGGAAAAATGAGGGGAAATGAGGGGAAATGGGGGAAAATGAGGGGAAATGAGGGAAAATGAGGGAAAATGGGAAGCTTGTCCACACTTGATGGTTGTTGCACCTTTTTGAACCACTTTGCATTGCCTTTGCAAAGGTGTTGCCAATGCTTGTATTTGTTTACAGCAATGTAATGACGTCCATGACAACTGTGGTAACCCCTAATGTTGCATTCGAAGCATTAGTAAGAAACACGTGCAAAAACAAGGGCGGATTGTTGGTTCACATAACATTGTTGTGTGCAATGTGCACATGTCTACGGTGGTGGAACTACACCATTAAAGCAGAAGGACACATAGGCCTTGTGTTGCTTCTCAGAACGAACGTGTTTCCAAACGGAAAACAATCGCTCCACATCGCAAGAAGTGTGGGGAATTGCCAAAATGGACAGGGCAATCGGGTACATAGTGGGTAGGCGCAAAGCCATGGCCTCCCACCACTGCACCACATCGGATATCGTCTTGGCGGCCTCTTCACGTTTCCCGAAAACTACCGTCGGAAGAATGATATTGGCGTCCGCGAATGTGGGTTTGCGGGCCCCACTATACTTGGCACTCAAATGCATCCCCAAAGAAGAAGCCTTTTTCCACTGGCCCTTCAATTTCTGGGATGACTGGGCATCCGAGAGCCAGCCACGATTCACAACCTCTCGCTTGGCCATGAATAATTTACCCTCATGAAGCCAAAAGGCCTGAGGGTCCATTTTATGTGACAGAGCTAAGCAAGATATTGAGAAGGAAAAAGTAACAAACAACAATAGCAACAAACACCAACATGTGACACCAACACAAAATTGTATTCCAAGTGGTCTAGAGGTACCCGAGTCACAGAAAATGCCGCTTCCCACTACAACATCATACAAAATTCAAACAAAATTTGGTGACCATGATGGACCAAACCTTATGGAAAAATGGGGGACAATGGGACACATTTTGGTTCATCCCCATTTTCCCCATTTTTCTTGGGTGTCACCAATTTCCGTATAGGAACGTTAATAAAAAAGTTAGTATCCAAATATCCGGTGGAAAAATGGGGGGGAAATGAGGTATCCAGAGGTATCCGGAAAATTGGATACTTCCTAGGCTTGGCGTATGCACTGCACAGACCATCACCTAGTGGCGGTTGGGGGTTATTTCGGAGCAACAGACGCTGGCGTGGCAATCCTCGTGCCTACCTCCCCTGCACGCTTGCAAGTGGAGGGCAGCGGTGTGTACTCCAATAGCGGCGGCAAAATTTCAGTAACATGTTTCGTCGGTCAGGCTCGAACCCAGGGCTTTGTGCCTGGTGTCTGGAGGCGTTGGCCACTGAGGGCCTTGAACTCGACCCATCTCAGCACCTCCCCCGCGTTTCACTCAGTGGGGCTGGCCAGATTCGAACCTCACGACCACCCGCCTTGAGTTGGGCCCGATGACCACAGAGCTACGGGTACCCCTGGCGATTGGGGTTTAACTGTCAGCACTTTGCAGTTGGCCGCCAGCGTTTGGCAGTGCAGTGCCGGTGGCGGTACTGGACTTTCGGGGACCTCCTTGTGAGGGCTGAATGGGCACATGACAGAGGAAACACTACACCCACTGGCAGCGAGGCCAAACACCTGAGACGAATGTGTCACCAGCAGATTGATGGCGCATGGGATCCAGAGGATGGCGTTTGTCTGCGGGACAAGAGGAATGGAATGGCCGCGTGACCCGTCCTCTTAGGACAAGCAATCGCACAGCTCCGCCGCCACAGACATGCTCCAATACACATCCGTTTCCTGTTGCGCCTGCCAGTGGCCCAACACTGTGCACTTTAGGGCTCACTTTCACAGGGTCCCCAAAAAATAAAACGGGGCGTGGGCGAAACAAGTGCAGCCCCCCCGGTCCAGGGACCCACTTCAACACCGCCCCATGGGACAGACATGCATCGATGGAGGTGCGCAGAAAACGTCTCCATCTTCTTTTACCCCCAACTCCCCAACTCCCCTCCGTGCCCCCTCCAGCAGCGCACAAGCCATTCAGCCTCGCCGACCATAGGCAGTTGAATGGATAATCAAAGGGGGAGTACTTGCGCTGGCAGAGCAGCAGCAGCAGCAGCAACAGCGCAGAAGCAGAAGAGCGCGGCAGCAAGGGGGAAGGAACCGGGCATTTGGTGAAACCTAGTATGTGCCGTAGTAAAACCTAGTAAAATGTAGTAAAAGCTAGTAAAATGTATTTCAATCCAATAAAAAAATTTTTCTAAAATTTTTTGAAAAAGTTTTTTTTTTACTGGGTAAAAAATTGTTTTTAAAAAATTTTTACTAAGTTTTACCTCGGTCCACTAAGTCCCCCCTGCCACTCCCACCGCCGCACCCGTCGTCCGCGGCCGACTCGAACTCCCGCCAGGAGCCACCGGTTGCCGTCGCCCCCTCCCTGGGGTACCCCGCACTAGCGGAGGTCTGGCCCCCCCGACACCCTGACGCGGTCACGCGCCGACGACGAACCTTCCCCCGCCTGCCCCCTCCCCTGCCCCCCCCCCCCCCCCTCCCTCGTGCCCCTCACAGGCCGAAGAGACGCAGATGGCCTCAATGCCAGCTGGCGGCCCCCCTGACCCGGCATGGGGAGTCGCAACAGCGCTCCCTCGGGGGCCTTCCTCAGCGGAGGAATCCCCCCCACCCGGGGAAGACCAGCTTGTCGCCGGGCTTCGGGGCCTTACCCCGCCCCCTACCCCGGGCACGAGCCTTCGGAGCTGGGCACACAGAAACCCCCCCACCCCGCGCCGCCGGTGGCAGTCGTCTCGTCCGCTAGGGGAGGGAAGGAGGGTGCTCCGCAACTGATCCAACATCAGAGCACGACGAACTCCGACCCGCTGCCTCCACTCTCTGCGGCTCGTCCAAGGGCCTCACTCCGCCCTCGCCCACCCCCGGTCCCGGCAGCGTGCCGACGCCTTGGGGCTGGGGCAGGGGCGTCCGAATCAAGATCCGCCCCCCGCTGCCGCTGCCCCCCCCCCCCTCCCCAGAGTGTCTCCCAAGCAAACTGCACCCCCGCCCAAACCTAGCTAGGCGCCAGGTTTGGAACTCGGAACCCGGAACTCCAGGCGGTGCCCTTCCCTAGGCCAGGGCAAAAGGAGGTCGGCCAGCACCCTTGGATCCCGAAAGTCCTTCGCGTACCCCATCGCTGTGCGCTTATCTTCCCACCTCCCAAACTACAAGAACCAGGCTTCCAGCAGCCCGCGGGCCCACGCAGCCGCCGCGCCCCCCCCTCCGGTGCCCGTGCCAACGCCCATCCGCCCACCCAGTTCCCTGAAGGAAACCCGCCACAGCCACCTCATATACCGGTGCCCCCCCAGGAACCACCAGGAACCACCTGTGCATCACCCTCCCACCCCTTGGTGTAATCCCGCAGGTATCTCCCCTGGGCCCCCGACCACTCTGACCACCGGCGCCATCGTCGGCCAATGATTCCCCTCTTGGTAGCCCAAAACCCGGGGGCCTTTTCCCCCCGAATATCCGCCACGCGTATAGAGGCGGCCGCACCGACGCGGAGGAAAGCAAACCAGGATATGCGCATGAGCGCCACCATGGGCCTCCCACCTTGTGCCCCATCCCCGTCTTGCAGCGTCCCGCAGAACCCGAGGGAAGAGGTAAAATTGGAATTCCTCGCCCCCCCCCCCCCCCACTTTTGGCCAATCTATTGTGGATCGGAGCCACTGTGGAGGGATCCATCCCATGTCCTCCGCAATCCGTACTTCTGCGATAGTCCCCCGCATGGAGGACGCCGAAGCCCCATCCCTGGACTGATGCAATAAAAATTCCGACAGGACTTCCCCCATCCCTTCCCCGGGCTCCCCATGGCGAACTTCCACCACTTCCCCAGAGTCCCCCCCCAACTTCTGGAGGTGCGGTCAGCAACAGAATGAACTGCCAACGCCTCCGGGCTATCCCCCGGTTCTTGTGCCCGTGCGTCCCAGAGCCTCCCCAAGGCAAACCTATACCCCTCCGCCCACCATTCCTCCTCGCAGTCTGTACCCCCCCCCCCCCTGCGTGCCCTCGTCCCCCTTGCCCACGGAACCCTCAACAGTGATTCATCACGTCCAATGGGGACAGTACACTCTCCAATGGAGAGCCCGCTCCCGGCTCACCCCTTTCTGAGTGCAACACTGGCAGGGGTGGTTCGGCTTGCTTGATAGCGGAACCCATTTGGGGTTACTTCCCAGGGTCTTGAAACACAATTCCCCCTGATGCAAGGCCACTTCCACCCCCCTGTAGAACCCAGGCTGTGTAATGGCCGCCACCCCCCCCCCCCCCGCCGCCGTCCCCACCCCCCTTGGTCTCCGACTGTTGCCCACAGGCAGTCTTTTTGGAGCCACCCCACTTGGCCCCATACTCGCGCTGATTCCGGACCATCCCCACCCATACCCCCCCCAGCAAACTTGTCCCATGGTGTCCCCCCGTCTTCCGGATCCGTTAGGACAATGTCGGAGTCCAGGATATTAGTCCCCGCTCCCCCCTCCACCCCTTCCATGTCCTCGGCCAACCACTCCTCCCCAAGCCCTCTCAAAAGCTCCTTTAGGAGCTTGCATTGCCCCGACATCCACCCTGGCGGATGCGGAGCGTTCTCCATCTTCTCCACCTGGGCCACCGAGAGTGGCGGGATGACCTCCTCCTTCTCCTCGCGCTGCTGCTCCTTCCCTTACCCCTCTTCAAGTCCTCCACCTCCTTCCGCAAGGCGCTCGTACTAGCAGCCAGGATGTGCAGCTGCTCCCCCTGCAGCCTCATCATCTCCATCATCCTCTCGAGAATCCAGCTCGCCCCCCCCCCCCCCCCGCCGCCGGGCGTTCCTCCTGTTGCCCCAGCCTGCTCCACCTCATTATCCCCCCCTCCTCCCACTCTGCGGAAAGGCACCTGAATGTGGTCCCCCGGGCACAAACCATCCTGCCCGTCGTTCAAGCCCCCCCCCCTCCCCTAAGTAGCCACCACTTGTCCCCAGGCGCCCCCAGATCTCCATCACCGCGATGTTCAGGTCTCCCACACTCCTTACCTGCCATTGGCACCAACTCTCTGGTCCCTGCACCCATACCAAGGTCGGTCGATCCGGACTACCACGGTAGTTCAGAGAGGCCATAAGGTAAGGCCCGGTGCCTCCGCTCCCCTCAGCTACGGCGCAATGCCCACCGGCGTGTTTGTTTCGCTCGCCGTCAGGGTAGCTTCCGCGCTTGGCCCTTTCCCCTCGGTCCCCATGCCCCTCTACCATGTCATCGCAGGTACCTGCTCCGCCTCGGTCCCGTCCGCCCCGCTCCACGTCCCACGCACCGTTGGCGAAGTTGAATATGCGGTTGCGCACCGACTACCGTCAACCGTCTCGACAGCCTCGGCCGCCTCCACTCCTCCCGGCCGTGCTTCGGCAGCCCTCCTCTTCAGGTAGGCGGCCACTAAGCCTATCATGTAGAGGCCCCAGAAGTGGGCGTGTTCGACTTGCCCCGCGCCTCTCACGGCACGGGGGTCCCAAGCAACGTGCCGGGACTTTAGCCTCAGTTGTACCCCGAGGGCCATACGATGCATAAAAAAAATCATAGGTTAGAAAAACCTAACACCAAGCAGCAATGGTCCCACAAGCCCTCCTAGGAAAACAACCGTTCAGCGAGAGCCCAATTGTCGTATCTCCCTCCCGTGTGCGCCACAGCGGAGTTCGGGGGCTGTCGGCAGTCCGGCACGCCTTGAGACCGCAACAGCTGGAAGCGCCCAACCTAGTCGAATCGCGCAAGACGGTGGCGCTGACCGTGGGCCTGGTCATCCTCGGGAGGCGTTGACCCAAACCAAACCAAACCCGCCCTACTCCCCCCACTCCCCCCCTAACCCGCCCACACCCCTGGGCCCGCTCCCGTTGCAGTCCGGGGGCTTCATGCTCACAGGTCTTACCCCTGGTGATGGGTGAGCAACCGAGCCCGCAGATCGCCAAGGCGGAAGCGAGGCTGGCAAAGATGGAGCGCGCGCTCTACCGCCTGCGCCAAGCCTACTTACTCGTCCTCCGCATCGTCCTCGCGTACGTGGTCTCGGCCCTGGACTATGTTTACGAAGCCATGCCGCCGTGCCCGATGTGCCTCTGCCGCGCGCAGCGGGCAGTGGACGGGGTCCTGACCAGCGCGCTACGGGTGCCACGGAACGTACCCAGGGCCCTGCGGTGGATGCCTGTCGCTGGCGCGGGCTTCGGCTTCCCCCACCTGTACAGCCGGATGCGCCTCCGGCATAAACAGGGATTTCTGGGGGCCATGGACTCGCGCAGCGTGCTCGTCCGCGAGAATGTCCGCGCCCCCCGACCACTGGAAGGGCCGCGACAACCCGGACCAGGAGCGCCTTCTCCACACCATGGCGAAGACGCAACTGGAGGTGCATGTCCTTCCGGCAGCAACAGTACAATCGGCGGCCGTGGATGTCTTGGTGTACCGGCCATACGAGTCATGGGGGGTCCTCTTGGCCGCAGATGGGGCGATGGAGGTCACCCCTCAAGGAGACACCATGGGCTGGGGCGCACTGGTGGCAGACAGCGCCGGGGTCCTCGCGACGGTCGCCTCGGAGATACTGACGCGGGCCGCAAGCCCGTAGGCCGCCGACTAGGCAAACTGGAAGCGTGGCACCTGGCCAAGACGCTGGGTGTCGTCTCCGCGGCAGTCCAGTATGTGGGGGCGGACTGCACCTCCGCCACCCTCAGCAGCGACGGGGGTGTCCCCTCCCAGTCCCCCTGGGTGGACAGAGTCCGAGTGGCTTTCGCCGAGGCCCTGGGGCAATGCCGGCCCGACCTATATGTGCTAGCACAACACAACACCTCGTGGTCGGGGCTCCTGTCCAACCTCCACGCACGCGCCCACGACCTGGCGGCACAGGGACTAGGCATGGCGCGCGAGGGCACGTACCCGCTCCCAGGCGCCCTGGACGGGACGGCTCAGCTATTCTCGTCCCATCGCCTGGTGACGGCAGTCCAGCGGGACCTGGACCGCCTCTACAGCCTGATGGCATCGCCGTCCATTACCTTCGTCCGGGGCGCGCCGGGGGACGACCAGGCCTTGGTGGCCTGGACCCAACTTTTGGCCGACGGAGGTGTACCGACGGAGGGCCTTCGCTTTGCGGCCTGGGTGCGCATGGCGCCCTCGACCAACACCTCTGTGCACGCGGAATTCCACTGCGCGTACTGCTCGCAGCCCTGCAAAGGGTGGGGGGACCACATGGTCCGCTCCTGCCCGGTGGTGTTGGCAGCGGCCTTGGTTGGCTTGCGGGCCGCGTGCGCCCTGCTGCGGTCGCAGGGCTATGCCGTGTGCTAGCGCAACACCCTAGGAGCCACGACCATGCGGGACGTACCACGCATTGGAGGTTGGCGCGGCACGAGGACGTGGTCGTGCAGTCGGAGAGCGCCGCGTGGGACGTGGCGATCACGTGGTCCGGGCTGGTGTGGGTCACGGCCCCCCAAACCCTGGCCCGCCCGCGCCCGGGCGGACCTTATGGCAGGGTACCTGCGGACGGTGGCCGACTGAGTAGTGCTCCCGCCATCCGCCCGGTGGTCGCGCTAGATGCGCGCCGGCGGGAGCGGGTGGCTAGTGAGCCTGTCCCGCCCCCTCGCGGACGCGGGCACCCCGCTGCGCTACGCAATCGGCGAGTCCGCGTGCGCGGTCGCCGGGCCGCACCCCGAATTGGTGGGCCGAGCGGTCCCCACGGCGGTGCTGGACCCGGCGGAACGCAAAGCGTGTCCGGACGTGGTCCTCAGAGTCGTCGCCCCGCCATCCGTGTAGGGGAAGGCCCCAGAAGTAGTCCGGGCCCCGCCCGCCACCTCCAGGGCGCTGTTCCCGGGCTTTACCATTCAGCCGCTCACGGACGGTCCCTGCTCGCGCTCCCGGTAGGCGTGGCGCCGCCCGGCCTCCTCGCGGCCTTGAAAGCGCTCTTTCACGTGTAGGAGGCGGCCTCAGGGGACCAGCCTGACGAGGGCGACGGAGCCGAGCCCCTGGCCAATGACCAGGCTCTGGGCCTGGAGTTGGACGTCGACAAGGACCACGAGTACCTCCTCAGTTAGCCACCCTCCTCCCCCCCCCCACCTCCCCCCGATCCCGGACCGGCATTAGGGGGGGGGCACCCGTCGGCTCAACCCGCGGCTGGACACCCCCCCGCCCAGGGCTCGGATCCGCGGGGCTGCGCGCAGCCCCGGGGCAACCCAGCTGCCAGGGCGCTACAGACCGCGTCGCCTCGGTGGGCCAAGACCTCGCCCCCTAGGGCAATTGCGTGCCACCGCACGCTGCACCTCTCCTCTCCCAGCACATGACCAGCGCACCGCGCGTCGCCACAGCCTCCGGCCGTGCGCCAGCGCCCCGGGCTGGGGATGCCGACGCCGCGACTGGCCCCGATGCGACCCCGCGGCACAAGCGGGCCTCGGCGGGCCATGTCCACGCCCCCCCGAGAGGACGGGGCACCCGGCAAACACGGGCGCCCTGCGCAGTGCACCACAAGGCCACCCTGACCTCAATGAAACTCACGGCTGGCCTAGTCTGAGCGGGCAAGCGCGCGCGCCGTTGGCCCCGCCGCGGGCTTGCGGCCGCGCCCGAGCGAACACGTGTTGGCCGATACTCCGAAACAGCGCCCTTTGGCCCGTCCCGTGCGCGCTCTGCCCTGCTCTCATCTGCGCCCGCCCGCCCGTGCAACCATGAGTCGTGAAGCGGTTGGTGGGGGTAGTCCCGGCAGCCCGGGCAACCAGCAGGGGCAGGCGGGGGCCACTCACGGGAGAGGGACCGAGTAGAACCCGAGGTCCGGGACCAGGGCCAGGGCGAGATGGGTGACCGCCATGGTCGGCGGGGAAGGACGACCGCCGAACCTGACCCCCCTCTGAAGGGACCCCCCCCCTCCGTTTTCGGCGAGCGCTGTCCCCGGCCCCGCCAACTACAGCCCACCACAAGGCTTAGGGGCACGGCCACCCTGAAGAGATGTTCGGGCAAGGCGCGACCTCGGTCGTGGACCCGGTCATGCCTCAACGATACCCCCCCCCCTCCCGCGAAGGCGCTAGGGCGCCTGGCACGCTCCGCGCTGTGGGTACAACTTTGCACCATGTCGCGGCGCAATGTCACATACCCACCATACCGGGCCCTCCCGCTGCCATCCCCATTCCGGATGGGCCGTCGCGCGCTCCAGCCGGTTCCCCACAACCCCCAGTGCACCTGGCAGCAGCAGATGCGCCGCTAGATGGCGCGGTGCAATCCGGCACCCGCCCTCCGCCTGTGGCTCACCCATGTGAGCCACGCGCTACCCGCCCACCTCGCGCGCCCCCAGCAGGCCCTAGGGAGTGTCACCTGCGCGCTACACTCCCTCGGGGGGCTGCCCCCCAGCCACCTCTGCCTGGAGCACATCCTCATGGGGTGCTTCCTCCAATAGACAGTTACGGGGGCGGACCCCCAATGGGGGCTGTCGGCGCTGCAACAAGTCCCCCATGGCCTGGCAATATCCGGGCCCACACTCCACGAGGCCCTCGACTGGAGGTATGGCGCCGCGGCCCCGCTCTGGCGGTCCCCCCGCCTCCACTAGAGCGAGGGCACGCTGCCCGCTCATGTGGCCCCTCTGCTGGCACCCCTCTGGTCCGCTCCCCGTTTGCTGCAGCGGGGCCTCCGCATCATAGGCCTGGGCCAGCGCCCCACACCGCCGGGCGCTCCTGGTCGAGAGGGGTGGGACGACGAGGCGGAGGAGTCCGGTGGCCACCAGGTGGGGGTCACCCACGACGGCACCATCCGGTGCCTCTCGCGGGGCAATAGGCCCCTCGCCACGCCCCCGGACCATTATGCTGCGGCCGGTACGGTGCTGGCCTCGACTCCCAGGGTATACGCCGTGTGGTATGCGGTGTTGCCTGCCCCAGGGGCGCCCCTGCTGCCCCCGCAGCACCAGTACCCCCGCGCGGGGGACAGTACCACCGCGCGAGCGTGGCTCGCAGTCCACAAGCTCGTGTGGGCGTGGCGGCAGCGCCGCAGGGTGCAGGTCGTGATGGGCATCTGCTGAGGCCTCCGCCCACCCCCCTGCCCGGGCCCCCCGCAGCAGAATGCGCGGGTCTCCCCCCCCCCCTCACCCAGCCCGCGGCACAGCGACAGGCCTGCCCCCCCCCCCCCCGGCCTGCGGACGCGGACGGGTGTGCACTGCATGCATGGCCGGCCAATATGCAGAGTCGTCGGGACAGCCATCGAGCGCCCCAAAGGCGGCCTGTGAGCCTCAAGATCGGCCCTCAAATCAAATCAAATCAAATCTCCCCTAACCCCCCCTACCCCCCATAGCCCCCCCTACCCCCCCCCCCCCACGCCCCCCCCCCCCACCTCCCCCCCCTTACCTGGCCCGGCTCGCTTCGCTCGACGCCAGCCCCCACACCCCCCTTAAATAACAAGACTCTTGCGGTGGCAGACCGCCTTGTGTGTGCACCGCCTTGTGTGTGCACCGCCTTGTGTATGCACCGCCTTGTGTGTGCACCTGCTTCTGTGTGTATGCCCCCCCTACCCCCCCATACACACCCTACCACCCCCCCCTACCTTTCCCCCTTCCCCCCCCCCTACCTCCCCTACCCCCCCACCCCCACCCCCATCCCCTCCCCCCCCCTACTCCCGCCCCAACCCCCAAGGTAGGGGGGGGGCGACTTCATGCGATACATGGTCCTTGAGGACCAAAATCCCCCATTCAAGAACCCAGGAGGGGGGTTCTCCCAAAGGAAAATTTTCCCCAAATCGGGAACCGGCCTCCACAATTTGCGCCTTTTTCAGTCTCTTGCAACTTTTCGTTGAATTGTCAGTATTTGGACGTCATCAGTGCGGTAAAGAAAAAAATGTTGACCACTCTCTATGTGTAAAAAAAAACCAAGAAAATTCTGGCAAGCGTGTTGATGATTTGGCTCTGGCTCTTGTGTCAGAGCCAAGCCATGTGCAAAAGGCTTCTCAAGAGCCAAGGATGGTCGTGGGCAATGTGCACCATTTGGAAGTGGGCGCTTCAATTGAAGAAGAACCGGATCAAAGCATATGCCTCACATGAACTCATGGTGAAATTCGACACGCGGGCCATAGACCTCTTGTGCAGAGGGGGGGGGGGGGTATGCCTGCGTGTTGTCTTTGGCTAATCCCCATGTCCCACCGCCCATGCAAACGGCAACAGGCAGCGTCCTGTTTTACCAGACAGATTCCGTCCATTCGACAAAAAGCGCTCCACTTTTTCATTCCCCGTGGCATTTGCGCGTTCATCAGTCCTTGGGGGAGGGGGCGTGTGGTGCCGCCATGTTTTTTTTCCCTCCTCGTGTTTGTGTGTGTTGACCTGCTTTGCATGGGACGTGAGTACGGGGTGATTCGAAGTGGTGGGACCAAACTCATGCAATGCCTTCGGGAAATGTCCATGAAAACGTCCCTTCCCTTCCCCTTGTTGAGAGCGATCCATATCATGGAAGGCGATCAATCAGAAAATCTATGAAAAAGCCCCAGCGCGCTGATTCGGGTGTAGGGTGCACACTAGGCAATGCACAAAATCCTCCATTTTTTTGAAATTTCCCTGCTTTTACCGTGGTGCGTGCGGTGCACAAACTCCCCCTAAATCCAATAGCATTGGTGGCAATAATGCCAAATGTATGGGCCCTTGGCGCTTGAAACTGACCAGAAATGATAATAAAAAGTTCGCAAAACCGAAAATTTTTCAAAAACTTATGCTAGAGCCCAACTGTTGAATATGCGCAATTTGTAGGGCAACCACTTCACGCCTCTGTCCTCGTATTTGACCGGCGAAGCGCGATGTCACGTACGCATTTGATTGGCCTGCCCCCATTTTAAGGTGCATAATTGACCTGCGGCCCCCGATGCCACGTGCGCATTTGCCCGACCACCCCCAGATGGCACGAAAGCATTTGACGTGCGGCGCCTAGATGTTACGGCGACCCCCGGAAGTATTTGAGACAAGCCCAGGCCGATTGCCTTCTCCAAGTTTGAAGACTGCGCCCATTTCAAGTTTCCTTGCACTGCAGCTGCAAACTGATTCAACATCCTCAGTCTCCCAGTCTGTGTAGGTGGCCACACCTGCCGCATCACCACCCCAAACCCGGCGAAGAAGAAGAAGAGTGTCAAATCCTTCCTTGTCACCTGTCATGCAAGAGGGTGGCAAGTGCTGCATAGGCCTGAGGAGTGTCGTACAGCACATGCCATACAAGTAACGAGAAGGAAAGCTGCAGCACAATGCAGAGAGAAGGCAGAAGGGGGGCGGGGAGGAGGGGAAGGAATGGAGGCCCTCGGGACGGCCTGGTTACCTTGAGGGTGTGATCAACGACAAGTTGGGTGGAAAATCCAATAGTCCTACAAACGACAATGCCAGGATCCAACGTCAGTACAACATGAAGCTGAAATCCAACTGCACAAAGCTCATCAACCTCTCACATCATGACAAAGCTTCAAACGAAAAGTTGCATGAGTCTGCAAATACCAATGCACCAATGCCTGATGTTCACAGACAGAATTGGGCAAAATGGAAGACAATTGCGGCTCAGAGGAAATGGGAAGGGATGGGAGTAAATTGGGAAGGAAGGGGGGGGAAATCAGGCACAAATGGGGGGCTGACAATAGAGTACACCGGAATAACTCAGGATGTAAGTGGAGAATGAATGAGAGGAACAATTGGGGAAAGAAGAGGGACGAAGGGAGGGGCGTGGGAGGGAAGAGGGGGGGTACCCGCGAAGGGCAATGAAAAGGTATTGGGAGGGCGATGAATGTAAAACGGGAGGGAGGTGGGAGGTGGGAGGGAATGGGCGGGAATGGGAAGGGGGAAATAGCAGGACATGGCAGGCATTGCAGGATATGCGAGGACAACGGACGGTAATGGGACGGGAATTGAATGGTGATGGGACGGTGATGGTGCGGTGGTGGGAAGAAAATAGAACAGCAGACTGGAAGCCAGTTGGAGAGGGAGCATGGAAGGAAGATTGAAATGAAAAAAAAACGCGAGGGCAACAGACGATCTGGGGTAAAATGGGAGGAAAAAGAGCGCAATTGAGGCTGATGGAGGGGGTTGGAGGAGACGGCGCAATAAATGAATGACTATGGGGGAAATGACTGCTCGTCACACGACGTCCACATTGCACATTGGGGATCCTGGGTGAATACCACGTCAAATGTGCCAACACTAACCACTGCCATCCTCATAACGTTTCCAATACGCTGCATACCTTCGTGGAAATCAGGGGATAGAAATACAGCGCAAACGTTGTGCAGCAAGTCTCCATGCAATTGGCAAAGGTCCGCGCCCCACAAAAGAAATTGAACCAATTTGTCACACTGCAGCAGACAGCAGATACTCAAGACGTCTCCCCAAAGGCATAGCGTGCACCATGAGACGGCTGGGTTACGGCCCTGTGCCGTGTGCCCACAGAGTTCTGCCTTTGCATTGAGCACTAGCCACCAGCAGCAATAGCAGCATCAACACGACAGCTACACCACAGCAGCACTCTGCAGGAACGCTGCGAGGAATCCATCCCTTCCGTTGCTGGAGGGTTGGGACAAAAGACGGGACATATCAGCCCCTTGTCAATGTCGGCAACAGATTTGATTGATGTAGCGACAGACGGAGGCCGGCGTGTGGCTTGGACGCGGCTCTGACAGCCTCACATCATGCAACAGTCCTCGCGGCAATGCCCCAATGGGCCACAAGTGCCTCGAATGTGCTCAAGAAAAGAAAGGTGCCGTCTGCGGGGGCCATACGTTGGGAGGGGGCGCATGTTCTGGGGGGACTTTGCAAGGGGGCGGGGGGGGGAGTGCCCGTTGGTCAAGGTCGGTGCTTGTTTTTTTTTGTTTTTTTGGGGGGGGGAGGTCAGGCGGTTCCTGATGGTTTTTTTTACTGGGTAAAAACAAAAAAATTTTAAAAAATCTTTCTTACTGGGTTACTAGGTAGATACAAATTTGGACTTGAATTTGAACAAAACACACAAACTTTGGGGGGGGTGGTCAACGGTAGGTGGTATTTGTGTTTAAGGGCATGGTGCCCCCTGGTCGATTCCAGGCCACTTGTGTAACTGGCGCCCCACCCGGGCCAAACCGTGTATTGCAAGGTCAGCAGCAACAAAATCAGGCTCAAGAAAAGAAGGAGCTTTTAGATCATATATATATATATATATATATATATATATATATATATATATATATATATATATCCTCTAATCTACACCCCTCTCCTAAAAGACACGCGGGTTTATTATGTGGGAGTTGAGCACAAGGTGGAGGGAAGCTACTAGCCCTCTAGCGAGTCCCTGCTTCGCCCACCACATCCACTGTCGTGGATCGATGTGGTGTGTTAATTGAAATATTCGAGCTGTTGTTGCGGATCGTTGTTGCGGATTCTAATTAATCGGAATATGGAACCCTTTAGCTCTTAGTTGTGGTAAAATCATAGCAAATCCAATTTCACCCTTTCATTTGCAAATCATTCATGTAAGTGCATGGAACCACAATGTGCGTGGCAAAAGATACAACTAGTTGCAACGGAACTTCTCATGCAGCCGAACTGTTGTGTGAAATGTGCAAAGGGACGAAGCACGTGAATGTTGATGTTCGCCTATTGAGAAGCGCTACACGCATCATCATCTGATGAAGTTGGAGGCTCTTGGACCATTCAAGTATGGAAGAAATGCATATTCGACTGCACAATTGCGGCGGCAGGGCACGAATAATATAGTGTGGCACGACATGTCGCACACATGTATTGAACTAGGCATTCAATTGCATCAAGGAAGAACATTAAAAGGACACAAGCTTGCCGCTTTCCTTCTTGAACGTAAGTACAATATAAGTTGCTTTGCTTTCCTTAGTCGGCTTGGGATGAACTGCTCTTGGAAATTGAATGGTGTGGTGATAACTGTGAGGCTCCGTGCCCTCATTGGTTGTCCCCGGTGTTGGCAATTCATGTGCCAATTGCAATTCGTTCACGTGGACGATAGCTTTGGGGGGTATACCCCTCGGACTCTCGAAGTTCAATGTAACGGCATTGGCATCCGCCGTACCTGTGACTCCGTGTCGAGCGAGTATGATGTACGAATCCTCGGTTTCGTACATTGTAATTGGTATGGCGGCCTTGTGTTTCAAGTCTTGGGGGCGGATATAACTTTGAGTTGGTGTTGCGGGATTTGGCCGTGGAATTTTGCGCGGTGGTGTTGAATCCATGGGAGATGTCGATGCCGACGGAGATGATACGGGCAGACATTCAGTTGTGCTTTCTGGCGTGTACACCCAACCGCATGCAACACAATCACGATGCTGGAGGTCCGGAACTCTGGTTGCGCCGCGTGAGAACTTACATCCCGAAGGGGACTCATCCCAGCACTTGAATGAGTAAGTTGTGCCCCATTTTTTGATTTGCGCCGGTACTCCGCACAAACATGACGGCCAGTCATGTGGGACATGTTTTGGCGGCACCGTCCACTTGAAAGCCCCTTGATGACGGTTGTCCGGCTTGTCATTTGGGCATGCCAGGAAAGCTCGGTCAAAATTTGGAGTCGCTGAGCCGCTAACCTTTGGGATGAGCTCGGCTTGGCACACAGGGCAGGTGGGCGCATTGTCCATTATTGAAGTGCAGGTAATTCCGTTAAGAATACACCTAGAAAGAGGGGATGGCGATGTGTGAGATTTAGATAGTCGTACTAGCTTTGCTCGTTGTCCTTGGGCTTTTGGTAATCGCGCAAAATATCCTCTTTCATTGTCATGAAACCATACAGTGCATTGTAGTGTTGGCTTGGCTTGCGGCCGACACCAACGGTACCAATTGCATGGTGCCATTGCTTGTGACGAAGATCCACGTGCTTCAGCGTATTTGAGTAGAGGGCCCCAAGTGCAATTTGTCGCTTCTGGTACTCGGTGAGGTCCGCAATTTTTGAGGGGATATTGTAATGGATGTCCCCATCCAAAGTGTAGCCATAGTTGATGGGGTCATACTTCGCGGAATACTTGCTACAAACGTGGCAAGCATACATACATGTAGCGGAGTGCCAAACAGGAGTGTCATACACCACAAAGCGACTTGTGCTACGTGCAGGAGATCGCGGGGGAACTGGAAACGGTGCATTTTTGTACTTCAAGTAATTGGCGAACATCTCGTTGCGGAATGCAAATATCCCACTTGTAACCAAATCGGTGGGTGGCACGCCAAATAAAGTCTGTGTACGTATCTCGTCAGTATTGCGTGGAACCGTAAACTTGTGTCCCCCACCTATTGGGCCCCAAAGGAGTTGACCACACCGATAGCAAAGTGCATCAAAAAGTGGTGAGTACAAAGTGTCCAAACCATCAAGCCAATACTCTCGAACTGACTTCAAAGAAATGTTGGACGGCGATGATGCATTAACACGGAACAACTCCCGAGACACTGTACGAACGACCCCGCAATGACGACGCCCCGATGCCTTGATGTGCTGCTTCTCTGGCGTATTGCCGTGTCCACCAACGATGCCCTTATTCCGTTGCGATTCTGGCGTGTTGTTTATGCCTCCGAATGAACCCTTGGCCGCTTGGGACTCCGCGGTGTTCTTCTTGCCCTTGATGGCTTGGGACTCCGCGGTGTTTTTCTTGCCTCCTGACGAACCCTTGTCGGCTTGGGACTCCGAGGTGTTCTTCTTGCCTCCACAAGACCCCTTGGCCGCTTGCGACTCCGCGGTGTTCTTCTTGCCTCCAGCTGAACCCTTTGCCGCTTGGGACTCCGCGGTGTTCTTTTTGCCCTTGATGGCTTGGGACTCCGAGGTGTTTTTCTTGCCTCCTGACGAACCCTTGGCCGCTTGCGACTCCGCGGTGTTGTTTTTGCCCTTGTCGGCTTGGGACTCCGCGGTGTTCCTCTTGCCTCCACAAGACCCCTTGGCTGCTTGGGACTCAGGAGTGTTCAAACTTGCCACCGTCGATGCTTGGATACCAAGTGCGGCGCGCTTTTGCAATCGCTTCATCAGCGTGGCGCGCAACTGCGCATGTCGCCGACGGATGGTACGCGGGGGGACTTCGCTATGCAGCTTGATGAACTCGGCCACCGGGAAGTCAATATCCGTGTCCAAGCATTGTTGCAACTCGTGCTCCCAGCGATTTGACATGGTGCGAAATAAAAGGTAACTCCGTTAAGAGTACACCTATACTCCAAATCCAACTGCCGAGAGCAAGAAAAAACATTAGTTGGGAATAAACAAAGTGACTACTTGGGGGGTAGAAGCATCATTGATAATGTTGGTGACGCCTATACTTGTACAGCCTCAAACCCAACCGGATGGCAGTATCTTGTTTTGCGTTGGTGGGCCTTACTTATCCTCCCAAAGAATGAGCCCCATTCCTACCCACTAGTACCCGAGCCCAAACAAAACCTCACCTTCTGGTACCCGTGGAACAACAAAGCACACAAACGGCAAAACACAGCAGGAAACTACTCGTCCCTCTTGTACCAAACACTCCAGCCTGTTGTTGCAACTCTTGCCTCTTGATTAGACATGGCGTGAATGTGAAGGTAACTCCGTTAAGAGTACACCTGTACTCCAAGTCCAAACACTAAGAGCAACGGACAGAGAAGAACAAAGCACACAAACGGCAAAACACGGCAAAGAACTACTCGTCCCTCTTGTACCAACTCTTGCTCCCATGATTAGACATGGCGTGAATGTGAAGGTAACTCCGTTAAGAGTACACCTGTACTCCAAGTCCAATCACTAAGAGCAAAAGGCACGAAAGAACAAAGCACACAAACGGCAAAACACGACAAGGAACTACTCGCCCCTCTTATACATGGCGTGAATGTGAAGGTAACTCCGTTAAGAGTACACCTGTACTTCAAGTCCACTCACTAAGAGCAAAGGGCACGGAAGAATAACGCACACAAACGGCAAAAAAAGACAAAAAACTACTCGTCCCTCTTGTACCAAACACTCCACACTATTTTTGCAAGTCCTGCTTCCATGATTAGACATGGCGTGAATGTGAAGGTAACTCCGTTAAGAGTACACCTGTACTCCAGGTCCAATCACTAAGAGCAAAGGGCACAATGAACGAAGCACACAAACGGCAAAACACAGCAAGGATGACTCATCCCTCGGTACCAAAAGGGACACAAAATTTCACTTGTTTTTGTCCCATAGTGGCCCATTTTCAAGGCATTTTGCGATTCTCCATGGGCCACAACGCCCGATCTTGGGCTCAAAATAGGCTAAAAACACTTTTCTGAGCCTCCCAAATGGCCCATGATCACTTTCAGAAAATTGCGTTTTTCACCCAGTTTTGACCCATTTTTGGTGTTGAACCAGCCCCTTTTCAAGGCATTTTGGGATTTTCCGTGGGCCAAAACGTGTCACCACGGGCTCAAAATGGGCTAAAAACACTTGTTTGAGCATCCCATATGGTCCAGGATCACTTTTGGGAAAACGCGTTTTTGACCCATTTTTGACGCATTTTTGGTCCCAAAACGGCCCATTTTCAAGGCATTTTGGGATTTTCCATGGCCCAAAACGCGCCACCACGGGCTCAAAACGGCCTAAAAACACTTGTTTGAGCATCCCAAGTGGTCTAGGAACAACTTTGGGAAAAACGATTTTTTTCGCCCAGCGGACCCTGGTGGACCCACCGTTGGCCCCAGCCGTGCGCAGGCTGAGCTGCCATGTGGCCCCACCAAGTGACCACTGGTACGGGGGTCTAGGTGGCTCGTTGGGCGATTCTGCGGCTTGGAAACCACAAAAAGTGGGGGTTTGCGGGTGGACTAGGTGCCCTCGGAATTCGGATTTGAGCCACGTCGCCCAAGATACGGCCTGTTCTTGGTTTCGGGCTGTTGGTGCACATGGCGCGGATTTTGGGGCTTTTTGGCGCCTTTTTGGGCCGTTTCTCGGACATATCGTGGAATTGAAGGGCACTAGAGAGCTCTTTGACACGGTGAAGTCAAGCCGCACGTGGAGTGTAGCCACCGTTTCGCTTCGTTTGGCCGTTTTAACTGGGTTTTGGGGCTGTTTTGGGCGAAAAATGGCTGTTTTTGGCCCAAAACTGCGCGAATTTGGGAGGGCACCTCCCGACTTGGCACCCCCGCCCCGGCCCGCCACCGCTGAGTTTTTGGCTATAAACTTGGATTTGGCAAGGGCACCACCTGGGCTCCAAGATGGCTAGAGTAGAGTAGAGCCCGGAGCGATGAGGCGGAGCAATGGCCAAAACGGTGAGGAGAAGTGCTTGTTGCTTGTTGCTTGCTTGCTTGTTGCTTGTTAGCTAGATTTAAGGGGAGAGGGGAGTAGTAATATATATATATATATATATATATATATATATATATATATATATATATATATATATATATATATATCCTCCAATCTACACCCACTACACTCATGAATGGCATCGGTGTCAGGCAAAGGGCCCATTGGGCACGCACAACCCTGACTGTGCCAGAGGCAAGGCGGGGGAGCCTGTCTAGCTCCTTGCAGCCCAAAGGGGTAGCTCCTGGGAAGTTCATGACAAAGGCCAACACCATAAATTGGTCCGCAGGGATAGCACATATGCTTGCAAAGGCCTCCAACTTGGAGACATCACCCCTAACCCATACATTATAGTTGTCCACAATGAAGTCATGGTGAAACATTGTGCTTTGGGAGTACCCCTAAGGAGAGTAGAGGATTGGAGAGCAAAAAGGGCCCATTGTCTTAGTTTCCTTCAAACAAGGCATTTTTGCAAAGGCCCGACGAATAGCTTCCATCACAACTTGATTTTAGGCTATTTGCTCACACTAGGCCTGAGATTTCGAGGCTCGAAATGTGCTCGACTATCCGCCCTTGTCCAGGGGCCCACTGTTTCAGGTTCCTGCAAACAAGGCTTTTTTGGAAAGCCCCTATAGGTCATTTGCTCACACCCACAAAGAGATCTGCAGGCTCGAAATGTGCTCAACTATCCGCCCCCTACCAGGGGCCGACTACCTCAGTTTCCTGCAAAGTTAGGCTTTTTTGGGGAAGCCCCGACGAGCACCTCCCACCAAAACTTCATTTTAGGTCATTCTCACACCGAGGTCATTCAAGCACCCCAAAGCCATGCTCGTGCACTCTACCTCCGGCATGAGCATGTTGTGCCAACAACAGTCCTGCAAACACTGGACCGCCTCCAACCAGGGGCAGGTTGGTCTATGGTGGCACTTAGGCCACAGGAAGACTTGCATCTTCCTTCAGTAGACTACTCCCTCACCAACAGCAAGCTTTTGCCACAACTATGCCATCTACTTCTCCAAAAAACTTGGCTAGTGGCTGCACAAGGTCGGCAAGCACCTCCACCACAGCACGCCACTTTAACCCTGGGCCTATATGCTTGTGGTTACCAACCCCACGGCCGCCCCAATATCAGCACCAAGATAAGTCCGATTGATTTTGAGGGACTATGGTTCTCTCTTGCGTGCTCTGTGCCTTGTTGCACAGATATGATATCATGGCTGGAGTTGCCCAAGATTGTGGAAGCAGAATGGGTGCCTAAGCGGGCAGAGGCCCTACATGCTTTGCCATCATGTACATTTCAGCAACGCATGAGATACTCTTAGGCCACGCTAACTGCCCGACCCCCTACCCACAGGCTAGGCTCCGCGGGGCCATACTGGCCCCTTGTGAGTACATCCAAAAACAGGGTATGAATTCTGCACCTAGGGGTCCCCTTGCACCTGGTAGGAAAAAATGAGTATCTCTATTTATGTAAAATGCTATTCTCATGTAACCACACCCCAGTTGTCAAAACACAATAAGCATGCATGCATACTGGAAAAGTAGAGGAAGAAAGAAGGTTTCTGGAATACAACAAACCTTTCCAGTGTTACACACAAATGTATCATCCACTGAGGCGATGCAGTGCAAGAAGTAGGGTAGCACACACTTGGCAAAGATTGATGCACCATGTGTGTGCCCAATAATTGTCAATTGACAGTCACTAAAATTAATGCATCATAATTGAGGTCTCTATTTGCCATTGTTGAGACCTCTGGGCGAAATTTCTTCCAGCTGTACAAAAATGTAAAAACGAATCGTGTATTCCGGGAAATACCTGAACCTGGGCGAAATTTCTTCCAGCTTTAGTAAAACACAAAAAAACAATGCTCAAAACGTCAATAGTATCTGCAGAGACAGCGCAGAACGACATTCAGACGTGTAACAGGGAAAACATACAACACAGCAGTCAGAGCACACACCATTGTCACTCTAGCGCCGCTTTCTCAGGCCAGGTGCCTTTGCTTTGGCACCCTTTCCAGTAAACTGCCCACCATTTGCTTGTGGTGCCTGGTCACCAGGCATCTCACTGTTAGCACCACCAGTGGCATCACGTCCATTCTGTGTCTGCTGGGACCGTCTGAAATGGGCTGCAAACGTGCCCAACGCCTTGTTGGGTGGAGGCTTTGATGCAGCCTTGGGGCTTTGTTGTGAGCTGCTTGCTGCAGCCTTTGGTTTTTTGGCCTTGGCGGGTGTGCCGTCCCCCTACTTGCCGGTTGACTTTGGGGGGGGGGGTTTCTGGGACTCACCGTCCTCTTCCTCTGGTCATACCTCCTTCCCGCACAATCCACCGGAAAACCATCTGCAAGGTCTTCACAGACTCGTTCCCACTGGATTGGTGCCACAGTGTCGCAGTTCAACACAGCAGCCCGCAAATCAGTAACAAATGACTTAGGAACAGACTTCTCCTCAGACAAGTATGCAACTGCAATGTTCACAGGGAACATGCTTTGAATGGACAAGGCGGCAGAAAAATCTGGTTGCTGTGTGCAAACCATTACCCATGTACTATTCAGCCGAATCAAATCTAATGCATACAGCAAATAACAGAACACTTCAACAGGTGTGGCACTCATCAGGGTGCCTTGGCTTTGGCTTCGGTTTGGCGGCTGATTTGGGCTGTGGTTCTGGTGCGGGGGCGTCAGCAGCAGCAGTTCCCTCACTTCCACTAACATGCTCTTCATCATTCACCAGGTTTTGGGGCTGTGTACCAACATTTTGAGAGACTTCCAAAGAATACATCACTTGAAGGGTAAGAAACCATCAGATGCAGAGTGTAAACATGAGGATATCTGGGTGCTCAGACAGAGATATTAGCCAACTTAGATGAAATTCGGAGAAACCAGGTTCACAAACAGAAACTGCCGTACAACACGGATGACACAGTGCTCAAGGCTATGAAATTCACGTTGATCGGAAAGCTGGGCGAAATTTCGCCCAGGTGTGGCAGTTTCAAATAATACCAGGCTCAAAATGATGAAAGTCGGGCGCCTGGTGGGCCTGATGGGCCTAAGTGACAGTGAGGCAAAGGGCAACATATCAAGCACAGGACAAGCAAAGAAACAACAGGAGGGGGGCTGGAAGAAATTTCACCCAGGATCACTGATTGGTGTTTTTGACCTATACATTTTGCAGAAGAGGCGGAGCTGGGGGAAATTTCGCCCAGGGGTCATCAAGACATCAAAATATGTATACCTTTTTTGCTATCCGGGGGGGCTGGGGGAAATTTCACCCAGGTCTGGGAAAACTGGCAAATAGAGACAGTACATTTGAGTTTCAAAGTTTGTATGCATAGGACACACAATAAATGTATAATTATTCTTCACCACCTATTACAGTACAGGCGACACATGGAAAACATAGACACAAAAACAAGACACAAAAAAGGCGACAAAGTGCACATGTTTGGGTCGTATGGGGCGGGTAGTTAGCGTGGCCTAAGATACTCAAGTGTTGAATACACCACTGCTCTTAGGGTACAGTTTGGTTGCATCACCGCATACCACCACCATTTGTGGGGTGAATGTAAGCAAAAAGGGTGTGTGACTTGTCCATGGCTGAATAAGCACGGGGTGAAGGACCTCTTTTTGCACAAGGGGGGGGTGTTTCAATCAGGTTCAGGTTCAGGTTCAGGTTCAGGTTCAGGGGCTCCATAAGTTTCCGCGTGTTTCAAACTTAGAAAATGTATATATCATACAGCCTGTGTTGCACAACACCAAGGGCACTGCATCACAGCTGCTTGGTGTCATTGGGCGCACACTCCCGCGTGAGGCGCAACATGAGTCGCTGCAAGTTATAGCCCATGTGGCAAGAAGGCACAACCCTGGATCCCTACCACCCGATAGCCGGGAGCACCGGCGTTTGGTGAGAGGTCGTTTCCTGGCTGGGATCAGCCTAACAGGCCATGAGGCTCGGACAGTAATGGACAGACTGGCAGGTGGCATTGTTCTGCCTCTGCCCTTTCACTGACTAGTTTTGGGGTATTGCCGCACGGTGCACCTCTGTTATGGTTGCATAGAGTTGTCCACTTGTTCATGGCGTGCTATGGGCTTGGTGTGCACATACATTGTGCACATCATCCCTGAATTCGCCGAAGAGCGTTGCACTACAACTCTATGTATGCACGGGTGGCGCCACATATGGTTCAACCCTCACACCCCCATGATGTTCTAGGATGAGGCACGGGAGAGGGACTTAAGTGTTGCAAAAAGGTACGTGCCTATTACTAGTACACAACAGGATGCCAATATTTCTGAAACTATGAAACACGAGCTCTACCAAAAGTTCGTGCGTAAGAAGCAAAAAGTTCCCTCTGCCAAAATTTGGGCCCCTGTCCATTGAAATGTTGTACTGGATGCCTGTATGGTGGCTGCCAATGTGCCGTGGCACACAATCTTTGTACGCTTGTTACACCATCTCTTTGAATTACAAGAAGCAGGTGGCTGTACTATATTAATGCGCACAGACACTCGCTCTATAAAGTGCACCTTCGTAGGTGCCAGGGAGGAAGTGGTTGTCTTTTGCGTGTGTGGGAGTTGTGGTGCAAAACGTGGCATGCGGAGGTGGGTGTTAGCCGAGTTGGAAACTATCCAAGCTTAGCCCACATGAGGGGGGGGGGGGATTGAGGTCCGCAATTTTCCGCAATTTCGCAATTTTCCGCAATTTATCGCAATTTTCCGCAATTTTCCCGCAATTTTTCTGCTTTGCCCTTCTTACGTGCCTACAGGTGACCCTTGCTATCAATGGTGAACCATATTGGCGTACACAATTTTGTAGAACAATGAGACCCCTTTTTGCTCACGCTTGAAGAAGACAACATCCGCCGCCTTCGGTTCATGCTTCAATTCCATGGTGATATTGAGGGGCGCCTCCTGTAATTGTGCTGCCCATGGACCTTTTGTATGACTGAAAAAAATCTGAGCCAGCTGTCTAGAACTGTTGCACATTGAGGGTTACGGAGGATTGCTTACAATGTCGCAATTTCCCCGCAATTTTCCGCAACTTTCCCGCAATTTTTCGCAATTGGTTTCGACCCCCCCCCCGACCGCAATCCCCCCCCCTGCCCACATTGCTTCTGAAAAGTTGTGCCCACTTTAAATCACGTGCTGCACGTCGAAAGCCTCTGAAAACAGGCAAGGGAAGACCGGCTACCGAACTAGCCCCTAACCCTAACCCAAATACTTCCTCCATTGGCATTGTACCTCCATTTGAGGGGGAGGATAGTGCAGCCTCATTTCAGGGCCCTGATGCACTTACTACGGAACGACGTGTTCAGCCTGCACGAAAACCTAAGTTTATGCGTATCCCCATTGTTGATAGTGACATTTAGCACCAAATAGTGGCACATGGTAGCAGCAGTAGCAACAGTAGCAGCAGCAGCAGCAGTAGTAGCAGTAGCAGCAGCAGCAGTAGTGACAGCAGTATTGAAGGCCCCTCTGGCGCCGACTCAGATAATGGTGGGTAGGACATATCCGGTGGCTCTACTGTAAGTGCCACAGATTTTGATACGTCCACATCATCACGCAGCAACATAGAAACCCCATCACGAACGAAGAAGTATCGCCATGTGGCTGTAAATATTGGAAAGGACGTAGTGGATGTGGATGCCATGTCCAGCGATGCATGTCCAATACGTATGCTAAGTGAAGGAGAGTACAGCATTCACACTTCAACTTAAGTAAAAAACTTTATGCTTGACTTTCTTATGCATGTGTCTTTGCATTGCCTAGGTATAATGGCATCTCCTATGGTGCGCAAAGATGTTGGAAACACGCCTGGAAGTTGTCAAAACGGCTCGGAAAAACGCTCCAAGGTTTGGCCGGGAAAGCGGCCCCAAAAACGCAACCAATATCGGTAGCGATATCCTGGGGACTTCCCGGCCAAGATGTCTAGGGGCGCTCGGAAGAAATTTCCCATGCCATGTTGCTTGCAATTTTCGAAATCCACCTTGCAACATGAGTCAGATTTGGTCGGCATACATGGGTGGCATTTTAAAAAATCCTAAGCAATATGAGTAGCATTTTCCATCCAAATTTTACCTTCTATGATGTGCGTCGCAGCGACATGTGGGACTCTCAATCCACGCTTTGCTGCGTGCCCCCTTGAGGTCGGGGTATGGACTCGCAATCCACGCTTTGATGTGTGGCCCCTTGAGTTGGGGTTAGTGACTTGCAATCCACGCTTTGTTGCATGGCCCCTTGAGTTGGGGTTAGGGACTCTCAATCCACGCTTTGTTGCGTGGCCCCTTGAGTTGGCCTTAGGGTCTCGCAATCCACGCTTCTTTGCGTGGCCTCTTGAGTAGGGGTTAGGGACTCTCAATCCACGCTTTGTTGCGTGGCCCCTCGAGTTGGTGTTAGGGAGTCGCCATCCACGCTTTGTTGTGTGGCCCCTTGAGTTGGGGTTAGGGACTCTCAATCCACGCTTTGTTGCGTGGTTCCTTGAGTTTCGGTTAGGGACTCTGCAGTGTGGGTATTGCTCTGGCACCTACAACACCCCACGGGGGAGTGGCCGAAGCCACCCCCCTTTAAAATTTTTGCCATGCCAGGGAGGGAGTGTAGGGCCATGTTGGACATGGCAGCGGCTTGGGTGGCAACACCCGGGAGCCTCACCCTTCGGCGCATGGGCCGGGCCCCCGCTGTGCTGAAGGAGTTCGTGAAGGTGGCTACCGAGTTGCCACCTGTTGGGGGCAAAGGGCCAGTGCCGTGTGCCCCCCTCACGGGGAACATGTTCCCCCTGGTGATGCTTCACTAGATCGCGATAGTGGGTGAGGGTGATTGTGAGTCCCTAACCCCAACTCAAGGGGCCAGGCAACAAAGCGTGGATTGCAAACAATTTTTTTCATTGCAGTGCGAGGGGCTGCTTTGCAGGGTCACTGCAACCCCCGCTTTCCGCAACTTCTCACAAGTTTACTTGGAGACATTAGTGCCAGCCAAGTCATATACTTCAACCCCCCCTTCGTGCACGGTAACAACAATATTGTGCAGCATCCCCCCCCCCCCCCCTGCCCGTGTCACCTCCCGTACCCCAAATGGGGGGTGCGCGAGGCGTGTGGGGGGAAGAGGCAGTGGGGTGCTGGCCTCAGGGAGAACGAGCGCAGGCTCCGGGATGCCGCCACTACCCACAACAAAAAGGCACAAGGGCTGCTGGAGCAGATGCGTGCTCCATGTGGGGAGGCCAAAAAGCGGCAGCTCATTAAGGCGTCCCTCCGAACCGCTGCTCTGCCCCCTAAAACCTTTTAACTTCCTCCTCAAAATTTCTCCCTCTGCGGCCTAACCTGGTCAGCTGCCACCCTAAACCCCGAACCTTGTCACTCACCCCTAAAGAGAAACACCCCCCGACACTCTTTTCCCTTACAGCCACCTGTAGCATAACCATGGGGAAGGCCGGGGGGGGGGCACATTTTATAACCCTCCCCAGGGTCCTCCGGCTGGTTACCCCAACCTTGGTCTGCTAGGCCACCCCAAGGGGGTTGAAGTAGGCCTCGACAGCTACCCAATCCCTACTCTTCTTGGTGCAGAGGGGCAGGTAGTCCTGCACTTGCACCGCCGCCACGGCCGCCCCCAAGGCCTCGGCCACGAGCGCCCCGGGGGGAGGGGGCGGGCGGTCTTCACCTTCTTCTGCTTCTGCTCCTTCTCCTTCGTCGGCTTCTGCTACGCCTACTGCTGCTTCTTCGGCTACTCCTTTTTCTGCCCCTGTTGATGCTGCTATTGCTGCCGAGGCTTCTGGGTCTTCAGGGGGGGGGAGGAGCATAGGGGGAGTGTTGCCGGTGTTCCCGACGGTGCTGGGGATGCTGCTCCTGTTGCTGCTGCTGCTAACGCCGATGCCGATGCGGCCACAAGACGGCCTGAGGCAATTGAAGGGCCGGCGGAGGTGGCGGCCCGACCACAAAGCGCGGCAGCAATGGAAGAAGAGGACATTACAACAAAGAGCGGGTGCAACAGGAAAAGCATCCTCTGTGAACCACCCAACCACACAGCTTATTTCTCAGCATCGGCCTGCTCACGGTCCTTGCGGGGACCTGCGGCCCGCAGCCAAGATTCCATCACAGCCATACGGGGCACCATCGGCACTAGGTTCTGAAACCTAGTGTAAAAAAACTTTTTTTTACTGGGTTCCCGATACCTAGTAAAAAACTAGTGAACCTAGTAAATTGTTGCCTAGTAAAAATTTTTTACTAGGTTTTGCTATAGATCCACTATGCACGAGGACCCAAACCTAATCTTTCCATCATAACTCCATTGCAACCATAGGAACTTTTTCTTCGGCACCTTTGGCGGCGTGGACTCTTGGAATAAGTGCCCCCCCCGCCGCCTCCCTGGCGGGATTGTGCGGGTAGGTTGGGGTGGGGTCATAAATGCTTGAACGGGTATGCCGGTTGGTACTTCTGGGTGAAAATACATCTGCGCCTTCTGAAGAGGGAATCCTCCACTCGTGAATCGGTGGGTTGGTTGTCCACCCGTTGGGTTGGGGGTGAAGGGGGCGGTGCCCATTTAGCTACACCTAACAACCAGGGGAAAGGGCTGGCGTGCTTTCATTTGTGGGGCGGGGGGGGGGGTCAATAGAGCCCCCCCCATCTGCCAAAAAGGTTAATTGACGGGACCCCCAAAACATCCCAAAAACCGACAGGGGGACAGCCGTGGTTCCAATGGCGGTGGTATTTGTGTTTAAGGACACAAGGCCACCGGTTAATTTCGGCTACATGTATGTAGCGCCCACCATAGCCTCCCATTAGAATCACATGACCAAGGTAGAGTCAGAGTCACCATCACAATCGCAGTTAGAGGCGGAGTTAGTGTCATAGTCGAAATCAGAGTTGGAGTCAGAGGCAAAGGCAAAGTCAGAGTCAAAACTGGAAGCAGAGCTCGGGGCAGAGGTGGAGCTGGAGGAGCTTGACCTACTAGAGCTAGAGTGGGAGCGAGTGGAGCTGGAGGATGCAGCTGTCGATGGTGCATAATCGGGATCAGCCAAGCGGCTTCGTGGTCCAGCCTGTGCACAGACACACTCAGGACACAAACGGCAACCTGTAGGAATCTCTCGTAGAGGAGGTGTAAGAAACAACTGGTGTCCCCATGGCGCTTGCGCAAGGTGGCCCCCAACTCGAGTATGTCTCCAACGACCCAGGCATCCTCACCGACGCCTTGATCACCAAGTGGAGCCCCGGGCACTCCCCCATATCGGCTGCCCGCCTCCGGCACATCTTGTTCCGCAACCTCTACTCCCCCCGGGAGAAGGCCCCGCCCACCAACACCTTGGCGGCCCTAGAGATACAGAACCAGAAGGTCTCCTTCAAACTCCAAGAACCCATTAGCCAGTTCCTGCCACCCCACCTCAGGCGAACGTGGGACCGCCTATGGGTCCGAGAGGTGGTAGCGGCCTTGTGGGCGCTACCCAATGGCGTGCACGCCGTCTTGCAGCCAGTGGCGTGGCCCCTTTGGCACTTGTGATGCCGCGAAGCCCAAGGAGCATCTGAAAAGCGGTGTGGTATGGTTTCCTCGTGGTGTAAAGGGTCAAGTCGAACACTTGCAAGCGCGTGATTCTCTAGCGATGAATGGGCAATGCACCGTGGCAAATTTGAAACGGTTGCTCACTTATTTGGACCTTAGCTACTCTGGCTCTGATGCGGAACTCGTGTAGCGGGTATATAACCATGCCGATTCCCCTCCATCCTACATGGTTTTGCCTGCTGATACTGCATCCATCCCTAAGCAATCCATGCCTGAGGAGAATGAGGATGAGGCTGAAGACATCATTTGTGTTCAGTGCCGCAGTGGTGATACATGTGAAGGGAATGGCATTCTCGTTTGTGAGGGTGCACATTCTGTCATGGTTGGCGTGGGTGTTTGTATCCCAAAATTAAGGTGACACGCCAAAGCGTGGGAGTCCATATCCCCAACTTAAGGGGCCACGCTAGAGCGTGGGAGTCCGTATCCCCAAATTAAGGTAACACGCCAAAGCGTGGGAGTCCGTATCCCCAACTCAAGGGGCCACGCCAAAGTGTGGGAGTCCATATCCCCAACTTAAGGGGCCACGCCAAAGCGTGTGAGTCCATGTCCCCAACTCAAGGGGCCACACAAACCGTGGAAGTCCAAGAAAAAAAAGGAAAGAAACAACGCATTGGGTAACCATTGGCATTGGCCCCCGAAAGCACTAGGACTGTAGTTGAGCCGGGGAAGAGCTCCGAATGCAAGATGTTCACTTCGCAACCAAGAACATTTGTATAGCGCCTCGTCCTGCAAATCTGGTGCTCAAACCATGGATGGTTAATTGAAAAGGAAGCAAAGGAGAACATCTACGTCCTGGCCCGGGCAAAAGTGAATCCTAAGCTTGTTTTCATTAGTGATAATGGTGCCTGTCAATTGAGCCCTTTTCCGACGCCCACCCCACCCCAATTTTGGGGGGCTCTATCGACCCCCCTGCCCCTGCAAGTGAAAACCCGAAACCCCAAATCACCTTTGCCTGGTGAGAAAGGGACCGTTGCCCCTCTGCTCCTCAATGCTCCTTTTGCCCCTTCCAGGCCGGCGCCGGCATGCTCCACACGAAGTCTTTCCCAAGACCATGAAATTTGGAGGGTGCCCACCACCACTGATGTGGGAAATGTCAAACATGGCCAGGGGGTGCAGGGGGACGGGGGCAGGGTAGCATTGGAAACCACCACCAGCGTTATGGAGCACCACTAGGGTCTTTCTTAGTTTGTACCCTACCCTATAGGGGGGGGGGAGGATGGGTGGGGGGGGTTCAGAAATTCTGGGGCGGGGGTAGCCAACCCCCCCCCCCCCCCTGCCCCCGTGGGGTAGGAGATTTTTGGGGTGGGTGGGGTGGGGTTGCATAATGTCAAACAAACACACACCATTTTGGGGTAAAACGTCATGATTTTTTTGGATTTTTTAGATTTTGAGCCGAAAAAAGTGCCTTCGGGTCCCAACTGCATAGCGTTGGTGTGGAGCAGATTGGGACAAGCGCTTGTGGGTTGGCGCCGAAGGAACTCGAGGAAAAAATTTTGCCCTTTTCTGCTTTTGGGTGGGTGGGTGGGTGGCAGGGTGGGTGGGGTCCAAGAGCCCGCCCGCCCCCTGGGGGTGGGACATTTCTGGGTCCCTGGGTTTTCCCAAAGTCTGGGCGGATGGGTCTCTCAAATCAGCCCTACCCTCCCACCGGTGATTAAGAAGAACCTTGAACAACACCCTCTGGTCTGATGCTTTTTTTTTGTTCCCCCTTCCCCACGCCTTCCGTTTCCCAATATCCCATCACCTCCTGTCGATCTGTGATGCGGAGGCATGGAAAACTAACCCCTCTCTTGACACAACACAGCGGTGCCATGAAACTCATGGAGGCACGTGTGTCTGATGGAGTGCGGAACAGGCAGAGCAAAGGATTTGGAGGCTCATCTGAGCAAAAAGCTCTACCCCGCCGCCCACTTAAGGTACCCAAGGGTACCTTCCAGGGGGGGCGGGTACCTTAAGATGGGGGCGGGGGGTACATTAAATGGGGCGGAATCTCAGGATTCCTGTGTGTAGTATTTCTGTGCATGACACACGGTGCACATACTGGGAATTCTCTGGCTGACAGCTGGGATGCTTCAGCGTCATAGGTGTTAGGCCAACTGTCCCAAGATTACATGCACATTGCGATTTCATTTCAGACATTTCAGACAACTCCTTTGTTCCTTGAGTGCCTTGCCATGCTTTGTTTGTGGGTGTTTCACCAAAGGGGGGTACTTTAAGTTTTCAGTTTCGAGGAGATCCTTCGTGGGGTACCTCAAGTGGGGAAATGCATTAAGTGTGTGGGGGGTTTTCTCAAATGGTGGTTGTGAATCCTGATGCTTATGCAGTGGATGGATACAAAGCATCGAGAATAGCTCAGGGACTGGTGCAGGGGTGGTGTTCCCATGCGACCCCAGTTATCTTGTCAAAAAAAAAAAAGAGGCGGGGGGCACAGGGGGTTCGAGGGGGGCTCTTGGGGGGATGGCAAGGGAGGAGGGAAGGGAGAGGAAGGGGGAGGGGGTGGCTAGGGAGGACCGCAGCGGAAGGGAGATACCACATGAAGCAATCACCACCACCAGGGCCCCCCATGACAAAGAAGCAACCAGCAAACAAAATGAGCGACCATGAACTACACATGAACAATAAATGCTCAAAATACACAGTTTTCAGCAAAAATTCGTCCAGCGCCAACGGATTTTAGTGAGACTTCAGTCGGGGCAGGGCCACTATCCTTCGAAAAAGTGGTGTGAAGGGTGGGCCATGGGGTCGTGTACAACGACTGGGACCAGCAGCCCCTGGTGAGCTTACACGGGGGGCAGGGGTTGGGATGTGCATTTTGCTAAGTGCATGTATCGAGACGAAGGGCAGAGCACACCTCATCAACAGTGCATACTTTGCGACCTGGGCATTGAACCAGTTCTGAGCGATATGGAAGACGCACATGTCACATGCGGCACACAGTAGCGCCTGAGGGAAACAGAGCCAGGGTCGAAGGGGGGCGGCCTGTTCGAATTCTAGACCCCAACCGGGTGCGAAAACTGTTGGGGGTCTGGAGAGGGGGGGGGGGGGGGGTAAGGTGGGTCGGCTGGTCAGGCGCTGAGCTCCCCAGGGGGCAGGGGTGGATATACTGGGGGGGGGGGGTCCCCCCCCACCCCCCCCGCCCCCCGATGACGATTACGATTACGATTTACCCGTGGGACTGAACGGCAGTTTTGCCAGCAGTTTGACAACAGGACTGATGGCCAAAAAAAGCGTCAGGGTCTTGAGCCCAACAGGGCTTGAACCCAGAACCCGTAATTCTCAAAACTGCGCATATACCACCGTACTACTGCACCAATCTGCCCTCCCTGACACAAAACACTACAGTGTACAGTGCTTTATGGTGGTAGCGCAGCTGCAGATTCATCCAACTCTGCGAACACACATACCTGTAAAGCGAAAAAGGAGCAAATCGTAATCGTCATTCCGTCATCACTGCCTCCCGGCTCAACGCCCCCCCCCTACCCCCACCCTGGCAATGTCGTTACTGCCATATCCACCCCTGGCAGGGGGGCAACATACATACCTCAAAATGGTCCCCATGACGCGCTGATCATTTGGAACATACACAACTGGGGTAAAAAAATTTTCAGGAAAAATTTTCCCATTAGCTCAGGCTCCCATCAGCCAAGGTCCGACCGGGAGGTCAGGTCGGGGGTCGATTTTTTTCTGTGTGTGTTTTTCACCCATTTGTGAATTCTCCACCAAATTCTGAGTATTTTGAGTATAGACACATAGGGTAGAAAAAAAAATACCCTGTCAGGGGGCCAAAAAGATTTTTTTGCCCCCTTCGGCGCCAACACTTTCCCCCGAAATTTCAATTTGGAGAAAGACAGGTTCGAAAACTTTGGGGGGTCTGGGGGGCAGGGCAGGGGGGGAGCGGGGGGGGGTTGGGGTCTGAAATTCGAACAGGCCACCCCCCTCGGCCAGGGTCCCCTCTTCACCTCCTTCGGCGCACTCCTCTGTTGCCCTCCCTGTTTCCCCCGCTATGGGAAACAGATGCGTTCCCCTCCCCCAATGTGAGGCAGTTGTTGTTCCGACAGCCCCCTCACTCCCACCTCACTCCCACCAAAATGGTGCTTGTTGTCACCAACATTTGCGCTCTCCCTTGGTGATGGAACCTCTCCGTGCCTACCCGGTCCACCTACCCCCTTGTATCCGTCTCCCATGCCCAGTGCTGCAAACACAATATCTAGAGGGCAAATGTCAAGTTTGCAAGTGTCGCAGTGAGCACTCGAAGAAGTCCTCTAGACACAATAAGGAAGAGAAATGAGTTACTGTAATATTCTGCAGCTGTGGGAGGTTGAGGGGTGTGCAGCAGAAAAGGACGCGATGGACACCCCAAACAGGGACGAAGAACAAACGTCAACTCACCAAAAGGGATCAAGAGAAGGAGAGGCGAAGAGAAGGAGGAGAAGGAAAGAATAAAGAGCACAGATAGAGATCACACAAAAAGGAGAGCAAGGAAAGGAGGAGGAAGATTGTGCAGCATCCGAGGCACTTGCATCCAAGCCTCCATTGTTTGGTTGAACTTCACAGGTGCATACCTGGAGAGCAATTGCCAAAATTGCCTGTTGCGCAGGTGTCTTTACCCATGGCGGTCCCTAAGAGTCCTCTTTGGAGACCCCAATGCGGCAGGAGCTCCGGAAACCCTGGGGGGGGGGCTCTTTTCTCGCTCCCTGGGGAAATAGCCTAAGAGGCCCTCGCGGTGCAAGTACCCCTCCCCCTATTATGCCACGCCTTTTGTGCCCCATACACAGTGGGCTTCAATCTCATAGGCGAGCCCCATACAACGGGACATTTGGAACACCAATTGGTTCTGGTAGTCTTAAACTGTGTTGAAGCGAGAAAATGGGGTGCACCCTCTTCTGCCCTGGAAGCTGGTGGCTGCCTGGGGCCAGCTGCGCTTCAATTTCCACACTGCGCGCGCACCGCGCGCGCTCCGCGTCCAGCGTGCCCCCATATGCATGCGCGTCCTTGCAAAATACCGCAGGATTACAGCTTCACCTCTTGCCCTGCCGTGCAATAACCTGCAGGCTCGGGTGTCACACCTGCACAACCTTGGGGCCTGTGATCAGGGCAAAGGCGGTGTCCAATTGCAACAGCACCAGCACTTTGTAGAACCCCGCGAAGACAAGCGGGTGCAGCCAGCTACGTAGACCTACACTCCACTCCCACGTGAGCGAGCCCTCCCGAAATACCAACCAGTATGCCACCTGATGACATAGATGTAGAGAGGAGGTGTTCGCGCAGGCGACAACATGTGCGAAGCAAAGGGGCAGTGGGCCTCAAAAAGCACGCACATGTCTTACCCCCGCCCCACGTGTCCAGGAACCAGCAATGTTTGACCGCGGAACCAGGGGTCCGTTCTTGTGCACGGCCGTGGGCAACCCCGTACCGCGGAAAAAAAATTTTCCGCCGCGTTGCGCCGGGACATGCGTGCCCTCTCCTTTCCCACAGTTAAACACGTTGACAAATGAACACCAAAGGAGTGAATCTCAGCTGACTGGGCTGTAATGTGCCTTCCAACGTGCATGGGATGATCTATTGTTCAACTGGCTGAGACGTGAAACCCTTCTTCCTGTGATACACCATCCTGAATTCCTGTCTGTGCTGCCCCTTGGGGCCAGGCTTCGGTGCTGCAGTCGCCTTTGGAGCTGGCTTCGGCTTAGGCTTAGGCTTGGGTTCTGGGACGTTAAAATGCATGGGGACTGCATCATCATCCATGATGTCCCTTGTGAAAAACAGCTTGTTGTTGAACACATGTGCCAAGCCCCCAGACACCCCTGGCTGCCTTTGCCCAGATGATATCCACACATTGGTCATTCGCAGAAGCACCATCACCAGCCCCGTCAGAGTCAGAACTGTCATCAGAGTCAAAGACATCCCCAACGTCTGACCCCGAGTCACTGGAAGATTCTGCATCTGAGTCTGAATCTGAATCTGTGTCTGTGTCTGTTCCACTGTCCATGCAGGAATCGGACTCACAGTCATTCTGGGCTGTGTGCCCAGAAAAATCGACATTCATTGACATTCACCCGTAGTAACACACATGAAATGATGTCCTGCACACCTGAATAGCTGTCCTACATCCACCAGAAACATGAAAAACCCACTACCCTGGTAAAAAAAGTGATGCGAGAATTTGACCGTGGAACCAGGGGTTGGTTCTTGCGCAAGGTGGGTCTTGGACACGGGGGGGGGGGGATACCTCACATTCGCCAATCCGAGGAATACAAACCGCTAAACTCTGACACGAAAACCACCGCTGTCACCTGCGCCCATGGCAGACACTTCCTTGGACGTCGGACGTGCCAGAATCTATTACGACCATACTACTAATATGCACTGTCGGTTTCCTGAGCACCACTGCTATCCAGGACTGTCCAACGACCTGTCAAAAACGAAAGACAGGTCAGCAGGGCCCTTTGTGTCTGTACAAGTTCCAGTTGCACTTCTTCCGAAAAACCTGTCCCTTGCTTGTCCACTGATTGGAGCATCGCATCGTACTCATGCAGATCCCAGTCCTGTGAGTGCGGCTGTTCTCCCTTGTTCCCCAACAGAACCTGATGCTTTGCAGGCCTCCCACGTAAAGCTGTACTCTATGCCATTCACTGCGTCCCCAAGCAATGACACACGGCACCACAGGGCACATCAAGAGCAAACACAGTCGTGGCCGAGGGGTACCAGGGGCTGCACACCTCCAGCGACTGCCAATACTCATCAGGATTGAAGCTTGTGGTCACCATAAAGGACTGGGCAATACGAAACAGCAACACGTACAGCCACAGCCATTGGGGCTGCAGAAAAAGCAAAAGAACGTGATGTGTGGCATGTGTGGTTCGTGGTTCATGGTTCGTGGTAGGTGATGGTGTGTGGTGTGTGCCGAAGGCGCTGTTACCAATGGCAATGGCCAGCATGCCTTGCAAACAGGTAATGCAAAACGGGAGGGCTGTGTGTGTAATAGCATGCGATTCAGGCAGGATTAAGTTCTGTGCGAACAAAAGATCTCAAACCCCCCTGAAATAAACTTGTGTTGAAAACCTTCCAAGCCATTAATATATGACACGTGCCGTGGCATTTGGTGTGTGGTGTACGGTGCGTGACATGTGCTGTTGGTTGCAGTGTGTGACCTGTGACGTGTGGTGTACCGGCATAGGCCCATTTCCTGCAGTGCTGACACCCCTGCAGCAACACAATCCGTTCAGGCCGTTGGGCAGAAGGTTCTCATAAACCGAGCAGGCTCGACGCCCCCCCCCCCCCCGAGATCTAAGGCTTCCAAGGTGTGATGGCACATGTGCTTGTTATTTGCAAGTTTATACTCAGATTTGATCAATTGTGAAGCACTCCAGTACCCAAACCTCACGACGGAAGCTGCTGTTATCAACCAACACTAAAGAGAAAACGGTTTTACAAAGGGCGGGGTTTGCCAATTTTGGCAGGGAACAAATCGATGATCCGAAATCGATTTACCAAATTAAATCCACTAAACCCAGTTACGTGGCAATACTGTGGAAGCGGAATCAGCGGAACCAGCGGCATCAGCGGGATCAGCGGCAACCGAATCAGTGAAATCAGCAGCATCAGCGGCAGTGGAATCAGTGAAATCACTTTTGTGACGCAGTGTTAGTTTAAGGATGATGGTGCTTTTTGCTGCGATAGCCAATTTCTCACCCGAAACGCCATTGATGTTTCATTTTTTCAGATTTTGTGGACGTGGTCCCAGCACGGGCCCTTAGGGCCCCAAACAACGGCCAAGGCTGATGATTCACGGAATAAATCCTCATTGGTTGTCAAATGTGCCGGGGTTGCTGCACAGCGAGTTGGTACATTTGTTCGGCAAACTTATAGGTGCGAATGCATAAATTTGTGTATAACTGCATTATTTTCTTGCTTTAGACCTTATATTGTGTCACCAGCCGTGCAAGGGTCATGAGAACCTTGGTCGCAGCTTAGGCGGCTGTTATCTTCTTGAATCTTACTGCGCTTGCGGATGAGTATGGTAAACTTTGTAACAGTCCTAATTGAGAAAGGACACAGGGATTGTGAAAAAAATTGGTGCAGTTTTCAACATCTCTACCCGGCACCACATCCATTAGAGAGGACACCAACGGGCTCTTGAAAATGCGTCAATATTCCCTTGTTTATTCATCGCTTCATTCATTGCATCTTTCCTTTTCTGTTTTGAAGTTGTTTGTGGTGAACAAAAAATTCCCAAGTGAAAGATCCTACTTTCAAAAAGCGAATATGTGCATAGTCCCAAATCAGTCAACCGGCATAATCTTTCAGCCTTTATTGCTGACTACCCAAATGCATGTCAAATGCCAACTACCACGCAAATTGTAAGAATCTTAAGAATTGAATTGAATTCCACGTCACTATGTGCTCTTTTTTGATCGTCCACCCGGAATTAATTTTTTTTCATAATAAATTATTTTCCGCGAACAAGTAACTTTAGACGCACAACTTCCCCAGAATTATTTAGCTTTAAGATTCTTGAAATTCTATCCCCTTCGGCAGTGCACCTCGAAGAGAGGCTGTCAGTAAGTTAGACAGGCCAGCAGTCAGTCAGACAGAAACACACACTTTGGGTTTTTTGTCAGTGGCAGACACGGGTGCAAGCAGTTGGGAGAACAACTGGTCTCATAATTGGCAGTGGCCAAATGGTAATGCAGTCGGCCGCAGACTTTTTGGTCGGCGGTTCGAACCCTGGTGCGGCCAAAACGGCAGCGGCGCCGCTGCCGGCGTCCACCCACCAGGATTCGAAGCGCCGACCTAAAATTCTGCGGCTGGATGCGTTACCATTCGACCGGAGGTGGATGTGACACCACTGTGTCTCCCATTGCTTGCAGCCTTCTCAGCGAAAACTTTTGACCCCCCCCCATCCCCCCCCACCCCCCCCTCAAAAAAGTGTTATCCAGTTTTAGGGGATAGAGGCCTCATAATCAAAAAATCCTTTGGGGGATGGTCTTATTGGGCAAAATAATGATTTTACAAGGGGTTGGACATCAGATATCATGCCTTGGGGTATGCTACGCGAATGACCCCCAAAAAGGGGGGTATACGACACCCGCGCCTGCGCTTGATCTAACAACCTCTCTTCGAGGTGATTTCATCGGTACTATATTCATTACTGTACGCATGGCGGCCATGGCCGAAGCAGGATAGTGTCTTTAATGCTTTGCTTCATGCGGTGGCAAAGGTTGTGGGTGTTGTGTGTAAAAAAACATATGAAAACTTGAAGTAACACATGGATTTGTAGTTGCTCTAATTGATAGGTATGAATTGGTCTCCAAAATATCCGGCTGTGGTGACTACTTTGAGATAACCTGTGGTTGTTGCCGATAACCGTTTTTCGCATTACTTAGAAAAACTGGTTCCCAACCGCGTAGCTCCATGGCACGGCGTGGACCAAGATACTTTTCCTTGATACGCTACACCTTTTTTGTACAACAAAAAGAGGCTGTTGCCTCAACAGCCATGATCCCGCGTCTACCAACACGGAGGTCTTGAATTTAAAATGACCAGAAACCTGCAAAGGTTGCGTGGAAGCTATTTTTGGGCATTCAAAATTCAAAAGCATACCAACCATTTAAGCTGTTTCTTTTACCAATAACTAACGTGTGACCATGTGGATTGTCAACAATTACCTTGTCTAACGCCTTCATGGAGCGAAATTAGTAAATGGGCATAGTGTTATGGATGTGTAACATGATGCAAATTTGATTGCCCATGCAACATTGTTAATGTCCGCACAATGTGGAATGACATCAAACCGCGACTTTCTTGTTCTTGCAAAAGCATACCCAAAAATTACGCATTGAGCAAGCTTTGCAACCTATTGAGATGAAACAACTTTTCATTTTTTCTGTAAATTGTCGTACCGTCTTCCGCACGATTCCAACTCTTGACGAATACATTCAACTTGCAAAGCAGTTGGGCAAAAAATGTGTGCCAACACCCCTCTACTACGCGGGCATTCCAAACAATGAACCCCGTATGAACAGATGGTGGCTTTTTAAATGGAGGAAATTGGTGGTATGGTGAAGCAAGTGTCATCCACTGTTTGTGTTGTACCCATTTACGTTTGTTTTATCCTCAGGTAAACTTTGCTACAAAATTGGACAAAAAAAACATTTGCAAAAATTAACTTTTTACCTGCCTTCCATCGATCGTCTGTTTATGTGAAATGCCCCAAATGAGTCATCATTTGTGAATCTAATGACATGGTTTGTCCTAAAACAACAAGATTGTCAGTGCAAACGCATGCCAACTCCTCTCCATGCCCTACCTGCAGACCACCCATTGTCTACAATCAGTCGATCGTAGGCAAGTCTCAACGCATACGAGCTCAGGCACGCACAGACGCTGGTACAAGACCAGGGACGACCTGTTGGTTGTTCTTGTCATTGGGCTTCGGGATGGGCAAAGAGAGGCCCCCCGTTTCAGCGTCCACTATTAGTGGTGAGCGTGCTGCTGAGGGCGTGTCAGGCATCGACTGGTACGGTTTGCCGGTTACAGGCTCCTTCGTCGCTTTGTCGGCGTCCGAGAAGGAGCGCCGCGCCCCCCGCACTCGTGTGCCTGGGGACGTCTCATCGAACAAAAACACAGGGGAGACAGGAATCAAAGGGGACTCGCATTTGACTTGCGTTTCCACTGAGATTGGGCCTTCGCGCTTCCGCATCGCTGCAGCAACACGTGCACAATATGCAGCAGGGGGAACAATGGAGGAATGCCGAGCATCCCCCCTTCTGTGCTGCTCCAGCATCTCCCCTCCCTTTCTGCCCCCCACATCATGCCATGGGGTATGACCGGGTTGCATGATTTTAATGGGGCACCAAAAGACGCCACAAATGAAATGTTTACACCTACGCTGCACCAACCCCCCCGACCCCAGCCCCCCCCCCCCCCCCCGCGCACTTGCACGGCCAGTACTGTTCACCGTCTGACCACAGGGTGGTTGTTGGACAGTGCTGAACGGCAAAAAAGCGCCATTTGACCAGGGCGTGGTCGTTGGACAAGGCGGTCGTTGCGCAAGGAGAGGGTTATGGCCGAGAACAAATCATATCTGATCCGAAGAGTGGAAGCTGCCCCCTTTTGTGCTGGGTGAGAAGCCTGTCTGCATTGTACAAGGTATTGAGCTGCTGCAACACGACCCTCCTCTGGGAGGACAGCAAATGGATGTGTCCAGCATTCTTGTTCCCTGACCAATCTACACAGGGGATTCCACTCCATGTGCACAAGACCTATGCATGCACCCCTGAAGACATTGTGGATCTCAACGACGGCCAACTGGGGATCAAGAAGCGTGTGCAGTGCATAGTACAACCAGGCGCACCACACATGAGCAATTTGGGCGGCAGCCATTGGAGCAGCTGCACAAGTTCAGAATCCTGTCACCGTCTGTCTGCTGTGTGGTGTGCATGTAATGGGTGGCCGCTGCCGCATTCTTTCATAAACCCACTTGCTGGCGAAATCTATCCCCAAAACAAAAAGGGACTTTCTCACTCTTGCTATGTGCCTTGGAACAAAATAAAACATTCAGTTTTGATGGTGCTGACAAAAAAAAACGAACATGAAACATCACAGACAATATCGGTTGCCCTTTCACTGGCTTTACAAACACCAGCACATAACTTCTGGAATCTTACCAAAATAGTCCACACTGCTTCCATCATTGCTTGTTCTGTTGCATGTAGCAAGAGATGCAAAACTTCTGAACGTCCAGCTTCGCAGCACCCAAACCAGTCCGATGATGGTTGCTCATTCTGCCCGACTAACCACTATTTATCAGCTTTGGGCCATCAGGTGGTTCTGCAAATGGTAGAGGTACAGCTGGTTTTACGGGTTTGGGCGGGTTTCGATCATGGGCTCCTTTCCGCACAAAATAACAGGGCACAAATGGCTTGTTTAAGGGCATTTTCGGGGCTCTTTTGTGTGCTGGCCTTAACACGTCATGTCCGGAAATAAAGCAACGGACCCTCGTCTTGGAATCGTCTTGGGACATCCTTGTCCTGTGTTTTGGGTCGTTTGAGGCACGGCCCATTGTGACCAAAAATGGCAAAAGTTGGCCAGTTCCTTCGGGGCCTAACCCCTTCACGTAAGAAAAGACGCAGCATTGAACTTGTGCCATATCTCTCGGGGACATTCATAATATGCCAACGCGGAGCAAATTCGTGTATTTTCAGGGTTTTCACCATTTTTCGTCCAGAGCACCAAAATTTCATTCCGTAGGGGGGCGTATGTGTGTACTTTTTGAAATCTGTGAGAAAAGGCCATTTCAGAAATGCATGGGTTAGGGGGGGGTAGCTGACGATATTTTTGAGCATCGAGGCCAAACTTTTCGTTGTTTGCACGATTTTCGACCCCAGGTTGCTGCAAAGTCGGCACGCAAACATGCACTGAATGTTTCACACTTGCTTATTCCGAATCGTCATTTGCGCTGTCTTTTTCAGGCAGGGCTGGGACCCCATTTGGGCAGACATCACCATGCTTATTGTTAGGAACATATTTTTTCAGCTTTTGCCAATCCTGCAACCTGCGGCTCTTTACCGGTACCCACCCTGAATTCAGAGGCATTGCCCAGAGACCATCTGTTGTGAGGTCAACATTCCGTTGCTTGGTCAGCCTCACCTTGCGCCACTCAATGGACTCGCTGTACCCTGCTTTCCTTGAAATCTGAGGCTGGAAATCTGCTTTGCCTCGCTTTGCAAACTGGTCCGGCTCCTCGTTTTGCAGCCAGTGGATCCAAACATTATATGGGGAAGCGCGGCGTCCACCGACCGGGGCCAAATGCACCGTGTCCGTGTTTGCACGTGCGGCGTCGCTGAAACGGTTCTCAGCTTGCGGCAGGCCCTGCAGAAATTTCTCAAACCTCAATTTGACCGGGGCAGCTCGCCGGGTGTTGACCACAGCCTTTTTCTCTGGACTCCTCATGGGACTCAGGGGGGTGGCAATGGCCGCGGCTGCTTTGGCTTTGGCCACAGACTCCACAACGATGCGACTGATCTTGAAATAGTGGAGGAACTGGGTCTTACAAATTTGTCGCCGCGACCCACGGTACGTTACAAAATACGTTGTCTGGTGCCCCCTCTTCCTGGTGTACTTCTGGCGACCTGCATGTTTCACATTTTGCTCCAAAGTGACGTCGATGCAGGTAGCCAGAAATTCTTGTTGCGAAGCCTTGGTGGGGTGAGTCTTTTTATCCCAAAACTGGGCTGCAAAAGCCGCGGCCTCAGTAGTGGATAAAATGTCGTGCTCTGCGTGGTCGCATGCAGGCTGCTGTGACCCACCTGTACGAGGCTTTTTGGCGCGCGGGTCAGGCTGCCGGGTCACCCGCACCCAATTTTCACCCGCAGAGCGCGCTCTTTTTCGCACCAAAGGTTTCAGTGGCGCATCAGGGGAAGCAACAGCACGTTGTGTGAATTTGTATGACGACATGGTGGCTGCCTGTTAACAAAAATAGGCAGCGGGCAACACAGGCACCGTCCAAAGCGGACAAAAATCTCAAACATGTCGTTAGCACAGCATGCAAACCTGGGGTGTTCCGAATAGCCCTTTTCAAGGGCTTTCCGAATATGACCCACATAGCCCCCCCAACCGGACACTCAGCGGGCACAAATGAGGCCACAAAGGCACCAACCCCTGAAAACGCTCCGTGTTGGCATGAAACCGGATGTCCCCGAGAGATATGTGAGGTCGTGCATTCAGATGGGCAGGCTACAAGAGGGGGCAAGCACCCAGTCCCTGCTTGAGGTCAGGTAATTCGGAAAAATGTTGCGGAAAATGAGGTTGGTTTTTTTCCCGTTTGTTAGGGCCTCACAATGCAATACAATTACACAAAACTTTGGAAAAATCCAGCAGGAAGCCCTTTCACTCCCTAAAATTGCTTTGTCTACCATACCATGCTGTGCTACGCGTGTATACCATGCCGTAAATGGCATCAGCTAGTTCTAGGAGTGACTTCGCTGTTTGTAGCACGCTTTGCGTTACAGTGATGCCCTACCCCTCTGTGCGTCTTGGTGGGGCACATTAACCAAACCCCCACCATCCAAAACCATCCAAATGCAACCAATGGTGCGCTTGAAACAGTGAAACTTTCCCTCCTGTGCAATATGCTGGTGACCTGGAGAGCCCATAATTATGCTACTACAAAAGTAGATTTTCCAAAATATGTGCTTATTGCTTGCTGGTTTAAGAAAAAGAGGGCAGCAAATGTACCAATTGGCCTATTCAGGGGTTCTGGGCCATGTTGAGAATGGAAACCGCGAAAGGTCGCAGGTTGGCGTGTGGAGCAGGTGTCCTCTGATTTGTGTTTCCAGCCCACACCATGGCCGAATCTGCTTTGGTGCCGTTCTCAGGCCGTGTCCTGTCGGGGGCTAGGTTTGGCAGTTGGAGCACCAGGCATATGAACAACACAAGCGGCACTATGCTCAATTCATTTTTGATGGCTTAGCCGTTTGGGGTTTTTGGTTCGTTCTGGCACCAAACTGGGGCCAAGCAGGACCCCGCAGACCAGACCACAGCCGAGGGTACATTTCTCCAATCCCATTTCTACACAGCAAGGCAAGGGTCACACGGCAGTGAATCACCCTCAGGTTCGAACGCGGAACCTAATGATGAGGACAGCACTGCAGTACATGTGACTTGTGGCAGGGCACATGCAACCTACATCTGACGCAGGGCACAGGCGAATGCACAGGCAACATCAGCAGAACAGTGCAAAGCAGACAATGTTCGCTACAAGGCTCCAGTACCACAATGGACAAACTGATTGGCCAGGGAGCACACACAGCGTGGGGTTGCATTGGGCTTGAATTAAGTCTTCTTGGGTTGTCTTCCACAACACCGTGGATTCGGTGCTTCAGGCCCTTGCTCCATCAACCTCCCCACACTCTGTCTTGATGCACACGAGAGTTGAGCAACAAGGATCATGGCCAAGTTTAGGGCAATGGTGAGGCACTGAATTTGATGCGGCTGTCAGTATCCAAGAAAATTCCTATTTTGGACGGGCTTTTCTTTTGCAGGGGGGGGGGGGGGGGCTGCCCCCCATTATGCAATGCCAAATTATGCAAAATCGTGCAACTGCAAAAATTCAAGAAGAGGCAGAGCAATGCACGACACCCTCCTCCGGTCATCAGCACGACTGTCACCCTCCTTCACAATTGGCTTCTTTTTATCTGTTGCATCTGGTTCCTCATCACTGTCACCATCATCAAACTCAGCAACATCGTCGTCATTAAGCTCATCTAATGGTGGCTGTGGCTTCACAAAATTGTCCATTGATGAAAAGGGCAAACAGCTGTGACAAAAATGAACACACACAACAGCAAACAAGGTGCCAAGCATGGAACCAACGTCGGATTCGTGGTTGCATAATTATACAAATTATGCCCAAAGCCTCGACATGCAAAATTATGCAAATATATGCATTTGATTAATTCCCCACCCCTTGCCTTTTCGTAGCGTTTTTCAAACAGTCATGACATGCCCGTTGGCAGTGAGGAAGCGTGTCGAGGAGTCAAGTCTGGATGTGAGCTGCATGGCAGCCAAAGACGGATGCGTGAGACCAGCGCAGCACGGGGGCCCATACGCACAGAATATATTTGCTCCGTCTGCACGATTGGTCATCCCTGCAGCACAGAACACGTCCCAGTGGTTGCTAAGGACCGCTGCAGCAGAGAGCTAATGGTCACGGTGGGCCCTAGCTGATGGGGAAGGCCTGTACGAAGGCCGCTTCAATATAAATAAACCTGTGGCCGTCAGGTACATAGAAATATCGAGGCACTATCACCAGTGTACTGCGAAGCCGTTGGATCAACAGCGGCGGTTGACATTCAACCAACAGCAGTTGGCAGTTACCCAATGGATATTGGCAGGTAGCCGCCGGCGGTTGGCCAGTAACTGCCAGCCAGGGGTGTTGACTGCTGACCGCGGGCTCGGGGTCAGCAGTTTATTAAGTATCAAAGGGGGGGGGGCTGTACAGCAGAAGGCAAAAATGGGGCACACGATTAGGAGCCCTGCTGAGGGTCTCGCACAACCTTTCAGGTCGGCCAGTGCGCCATTTGGCACTCATCGCCGTCAAAATAAGGATGGAGTGCCAGGATGCTGGACGTAAACCACAGGGCACTGTCACACAAACACCCCTTTCAGAGGAGACTGAGGCATCGACTGGGCCCCCCCGGAAAAAAAGTGCAGAGGGTCTGAGGTATCTACTGGTGCCCTCCCCCATGCAAAAGTGCTGAGGTACCTCCTGGTGGGAAGTCAGGGGTGCACAAAACACGCAACGCAGAGATCAGAAGGATCAGCTTTGCAACCCTTGGCCCTCACCCCCCACCCCTTCCCCAAAACACGGAGACGGAAGATGGGGAGTTTTGGGTTTGGCAGACGTGGGCATGGAATGCTGTTCACTTAAGGTCAGCACACAGGGCCTGTTTGGTGCGCAGTCAAGCGCCCCAAGGATCGCCACAACCCAAAAGGCAAGAACAAGGGCACAATGGCTGTGAGAGTGATATCCAAGAAAACTCATGCTGAAGATTGCGGATGAATCTGTACAACAACAGGAAACAGGAAGGGTTCGGGAAGAGACCCGCCGTAGAGTACCACCCCTTCATTTGCATACCCCGTGTTTGATGCTGGCTGCTACTACTACACAACACCCCCATTGTAACGTCCCACACCTCTCTATCCATTGGATATGCAAGCCAATTTGCATTGACCCCCCCCCCCCCCCATCAAACCGCAACAGCAACATGCGCCCCCATAACAACCCGCATGCATGTGCTTGCACATTCTGTCCCTAACAAGAATGACAGCCCAATTTGCAGTGGCACCGACGCGTTTTGCATGCTTGTCCAACACTTGCCCCTGGACACGGTCCACAACCACTTGCCAATGATCCAATGGACGTTGTTTGACAGCTCTCTCCCATGAAAAAGCCAAAATCGTCGTTTGTATGGTCCTGAATTCCAATCCCTGCGCCTACCTCACTTGCCTAGGATTTCATGTCCTTTGGGGTGTCACGCCTCAACTTCAAAGCACGACGCTCCACGACGCTCCACGTGCAATGCCTCCCACCCCATTTGTGTGGCTACTGTATTGTGTTTCACAATGCTCTTGCACAACTTTGCAGACAAAAAAAAGCCTCCCGGACTGACATGGGGTGTCTGGCGCATGTTGGATGCACAGGGGTAGGAACCTGCAAGAACACGCAGGCCATAATCTGGATTGAGGCGACTTATCTCAACCATCTATGGCCACACTCAAAAAGAGAGTAAAGTGTGACTACATGTCCCCTGCTGTCTCGGGGCCACACCATTGTGGCTACATGTCCCCTACCATTTCAGGGCCGGGCCTACAAAGAGCATGAACTGTGGCGACATATCGCCTGAGTTTCAGGGGCCAAACTTGATGAGAGTGTACATTGTGGCCGCATACCCCCCACCCAGAACACACAAAATCACAATAAAACGCGCATGTTCTTTCCAGCTTTTTTTTGGGGGGGGGGGGTAGTCCAGTGGCAATGTCGCGTGAGGGACAGCAACGACCAGACCAAGTGGAAGGGGGCGCGTCAGGTCATGGCAGGAGGTCACAGCAGGAGGGGAGCGGGGTGTGAGCGGCAGAGGAATGGGCCCCTCCCAATCAAGACAGGCCTGGGGCGTATGCCGCAGGGGCATGGGGGCATTCGCTGAAACCGCCAAATCGCATTCCGGGGAACTTCGGACGAAAGCGCCGCTGCACCTCGACGCTGAGGCGCCGGAAGGAGGACGTGACCCTGCGATCGATGCACGGCACTTTGCAGCCCCAAGCCATCCACTTGAAGCCGAAGCACAGGCCTGACAGCACCAGCCCCGAAGTGACGCCCGGGTATGGCAGCCCCAGCCGGTCCGCAAGCTCGTTCCCGAGGAAGTACCGGCAGATGCGTGCGCGGGACTCCGGGGTGGGCTTGGATTTGAGGGCGGAGTTCTCACACACAGTCTGCAGCATGTGGCTCACAAGCGCACGGGAGCTGTCGTCTGTAATACAAAGTGAAGCAACGGGCTCCTGGACTTTCAATTGCCGGAGATACGGGGAGAGCGGGGCCTCCTCCTTCCCTCCCCCCCGGCCCATTCCAAAAGGAGCTCCATTAGCCGGAACCCCTTACAATCCCCCGGGATGGCCCAGAGGGGACACGGACCCCAAAATATGAGAATCAGTAAAAGTAACATTTTTAGAATCAGCGCGACGAGGGGGCTCGGAAAATTCATCATTTGTGTGGCATTCCGTGGCGAACAATTTTTTCCGTTTTGACCATTTTTTGACCCTCAAAAATCTTCTCTGGCGCCTTTGGCGACAGAATTGATACCAACCGAAGAATGCTCCCGGTCAATTGAGCCCCCCCCCCCCCCCTCCCAAAGTGGACCTCCGCAACCCCCCGGAAATGGCAAGCCCAACTTCCAGAGGGCTGATGATGGAGGTGGGCGGTGTGGGGCGCGGCAGAAAGCAGGGATCCTGGGCTCCCACATATCACAATCCGGAACCCAAAAAACACACCGGATGCGCCCCGGAAAATTCCCCTGAAATGTCTGTTGTCATCGCCGGCCGGCGAACGCAAGATTGTCGGATGACCCTCCTGTAAGCAAGTCATCAACTCGGAGAAGATCGACCACCTGGTGAACCCAAATATTACCTCTCAGGGTACAGTACACGAAAAGGCCGGAAAAGGGGACCGCTGCAGGCTACATACACAATTTAGAAATGGTCTGTCTTCCTGCCCTGAGGCTGGTCCGGCACACAAAATGGCACGACCACAAACGATTGCGCGCGTGCGCACATGCATACACACACTGTTTGAAATAACACCTAATCCCACAATTCACACACACACACACACACGCATGCACACACACACACACACACACACACACACAGACACACGCCCACCTGCATGCACGCACGCCACACACGCACACACACACTGTATGTAACAAACGGGCAACAGCCAAGACAGCGAGCAGCAATGAAGGAGGCCGGCTTGCACTGAATCTCGTCAGGCAAAATCAGAACAAAGACATCAACATTGTCTGGTTGTGCTACGCGCCTTTCTGTGGTACAGGAGGAGAGGAGTAGGACCAGATAACCCACGAACCGTAATGATTTCGGTACAGCCTCTGGCAGCGGCACTGGGCCAGAGGCCTGCAAACAGACAGACAACTCCCGAGCCTTGCACCACGTGGAGGGGACAGTCAAGAATTGGCATTGGCATTCATGCACATGCACAGGTCCGAGCCACAACCATCTACGATTCCTGCCCCCTTTCCAGGGCTCAGGACTTCCGGGGCTCAGGACAAGATGAAGGCACCACAATTCTGGTAAAACTTCTCATGGGCACTGCATTTCAACATTCAATTATGCATGCAACAATCAACAGCATTTGCCCCGTTACCGGGGCAATACACACACACACACACACACACACACACACATGCATTCCTGTGCACCCTGCGAGTACTTGGAGGCACCCCTCATGTTGTTCCCAAACCCCAGTCACACCATCCAGCCCCATCCCCTTTGATAGGCGCCAACTGACATGCTGTTCTCCATCCCAGAACCCATGCTCGTGGATCCACCGCAGTGTATGTAGCGCCGCCTCCTGACGCATCAGGGCCAGCCTGTATGATGCGCGGTACACTGCCTTGATCATGCTACGGACATCATGCGGAGATGTTGTGTAGGCAAGGTGCAATCCTTTATGCATGGCTCTCATTGCCTCCCCCATCGGGTAACCAGACAGCACAGCCACTCAGAGCAAAGCAACTGCACTCAACATTTGCGGCACCCATTCCCCAGTAAACGGAAGTCCATTCCCTGCTTCAGCACACTGTGGACTTAGCAAAGGTGCAGCCAGCCTCAGAGTCCAGGCATCTGCAAGTGCAGCTGGCTCAGGGAAGGCCATTCCACACCCCTGGTCATCTTTAATGAAAACCATACCCATTGCATACCTGTGTGCAGCACTCCCCCACACAAACTGGGCCTTCCGGAGCAATGCAGGGGCAAACTACTGGCAGATCCAGGCTCGCTGCAGCACCTACCAACCCCACACACACACGCACGCACGAGAAAAATGTAAACTTGTGTACAAAAAAATCGTCAAGTTGTGTAATTTTTTTTTGTCAATGTGTGTAATTTTTTTTTGCGGTAAGATGTGTAAATTAGAAAAAAAATTGTTTTTTTTTTTGCGGTCAGCGCGTGTAATTTTTTTTGCGGTAAATCGTGTAAATTATAAAAAAATTGAAAAATTGAAAGAAATGCAACTTTTGCAATACATGAGCAATATGTACAGCTGCCGATTCCGTATGGCACCCCATAGTGACCTTAACGATGGGACGCCGAGTCAAGACACAAAGCACATAGTACTCTGTGTGGCCACCAATTAGTTGGGACCCGGCCAATATAACATAGTTTCACATGGTGTCATTGGCACTAGACACAAAATCAGGCCCAAGAAAAGAGACCTGACAGGGCCATGACCCGCATCCAGTGTGCCGGCACTGGGAACAAAATGAGGCTCAAGAAACAGAGTCCTGACAGGGCCATGGCCAACACTAGTGCCACCATTATAGGCCACAAAGGCACCGTTATGGGGCCAATATAATAGCATACTTATACGCTCCACCATTGGTACACCAAACGGGTGGAGGAAAATACGGCCCACAAAACATGCACCCGCTACAAGTAGTTGTAGAATGCATGCTTGTAGATCAAGTCAGCCTTTGTGTCGCTGGACTTGGGCTTTGCACTAGGATTGGGGTTAAGGTGACAAGCGGCGCGCAACTCCGCACTAGTTGCTTGGCCAGGTCATTGATGAAAAATTGGTCACGCTCCAGCTGGCCAGATGCATCTCTCAGGTAGCCATCCAGCACCTTGCGCCACTCTCCACAGATGAGGACTTTGGGACGGGTGTCCTCCTCTGTGGGAAGTGGCCATGGAAGGTTGCATCGTAGCCGCCGGGCTTCCACACTTTGCTCAGCGGAGGACTCCTTGCCTTTGAGTGAGGTGGGGGTGGCCTGAACACCCCCCTCGATCGCCAAAAGTGCACCTTCAACTTGGGTGCAAGGGGGGGACTAAGGAGGGCAAGGAAGCTCGGCCACACCCTCCACATCATCAGCGGGCGCTTCAACGACCCGCACAGCACGATTAGCATTAACAATGCCGAGCACATAGTCCACAAAACCGGGACCCATTGGGACGAGGGGCACATCGGAAAAAGAACCTTGGTGCTCCACCGCCAGCTTCGCGATGTTCAAGCTTTGAAAACCACAAGACCAACCGTCCTCTTGGAATCCCAAGGCGCGGGGCTTGGTGGTTAGTGAAAGCTTCTTCATAGCCGTCAAGAAAGGACGGATCAAATGAATGGAGCTTAGGGGTTCCCAAACCAACAAGTGGGCCCAGTGGCTACATAACTCCTGCCGTCTAGGGGGTCCCCAACGCTTCAAACCGGGTGACAAAATCAGAAGTGGCCCACAAATGGGCCGCCCCTACATTTTCGGGGATCCCCAACAAAGGGGAAGAAAACCACAAGTGGCTGCCTCACCCCTGCTTTCTCAAGGCCCAAAAAAGGGCGGAATTGCTATGTAACCCCTGCATTCTCGGGGATCCCCAACAAAGGGGAACAAAATCAGAAGTGGTTGCCTTACCCCTGCCTTTTCGGGGGCCAAAAGAGGGTGGAATTGCTGTGTAACCCCTGCATTCTCAAGGATTCCCAACAAAGGGGAAGAAAATCAGAAGTGGCTAACTCAACCCTGCCTTCTCGGGGGCCCAAAAGAGGGTGGAAATGCTACGTAACCCCTGCATTCTCGGGGATCCCCAACAAAGGGGAACAAAATCAGTAGTGGCTACCTCAACCCTGCCTTCTCGGGGGCCCAAAAGAGGGCGGAATTGCTACGCAACCCCTGCATTCTCAGGGATTCCCAACAAAGGGGAAGAAAATCAGAGGTGGCTGCCTCACCCCTGCCTTCCCGGGGGCCCAAAAGAGGGCGGAATTGCTACGCAACCCCTGGTCCCCGAACAGGGGTTTAAAAAGGGCCCTCACCGGGCCATTGGAAAAAAGTCCCTCACGGGGGTCCGAGATAGTTCAGGGCACATCGCCTACATGCATGCATTTTCAGTAAAATTGGTAATTTTTTTCTTTGCGGTAACGCCGTGTAATTTTTTTTCCGGCAAACACGTGTACAAAAAAATTGTCAAGTCGTGTAATTTTTTTTGCGGTACTACGTGTAACGGGTACACGAATTACAACATACACCGCATGTACAGACACGCACGTACACACACAGGCATTCCTCCTCAGCAGATGGCGAGAGGGAGCGTGCAAGGATGGTGGGTGGAAAGCAACGAGGGAAGCAGGCGGGGGGGGGTGGTAGAAAAAATTCCTGGTATCAGCGTACAGCTTTTTGTTTAGGGGATACCCTGGGAGGGGGGGGGGGCAAAAAAATTCGCGCGAATTTTTTCCACCCCCCCCCCCTGCAAGGGAAGGAGAGGGAGGGAGAGAGAGAGAGAGCGGAAGCAAGGAATGGAATGTTGGAGGTTGGAAACTCTGGAGGCAGATTTGGGAGGGAAGGGCTGGGAACGGTGGTTTGGTGGGGGGCTGGGGGAGGGCTGGGGCAGGGGACAGCGATGGGCGAGGGCTACCAGGGTTGATGAGGTCCATGAAGATACAATCGGTCCACACATAACTGCTCTCCACAGAGCGCAGAGGGGCCGACTCAATCCCCAGCACATGCCCAACATAGCGCCACAGAAGCGTGTAATCCGCTTTCTCCTGCGCAGTCAGTGGCAGCCCCATGATGTGCTCCATGGCATACAGGATGTTGGCTTGAAAGCCTGGCAATGAAAACAGGTGCATTCAGGAACAGGGCACCCCGGATTTTCGGTTGCCTGCTGGGGGGGGGGGGGCTGCGCATTCACAAAAAAGTGAGTGGTCGCCTTAAAGCCTCCTGCACACTGTTCACCAGTGTTTATGGTTCAGCAATTTGCACACAAAAAATGTGTCCAAAAGAGTTCCTACAAATTCAATCGGTGAGAGCCATGTAGTGGCCAAACTGCTGGCTCCGCCACCACAGAAGTGGCCTTGAGAAACGGACACGTTCCCAGTGGGCCCCATCACACACACCAGTACAGTCTCAATTGCACTCAATTACAATCATATGACATTTCTGCGCCATTCTGGGGCGCTGTAAGGGGGTTCGGTCAATGGGGCCCCTTTTTGGGGGGCACGAAGGGGGGGGGGGGTCCCAGCCAGGGATGCTTGGGGCTCAGGGCCCGGATGGCGCGGGGCCCAGATGGGTGCACACCTATTGCCAAACGCGTAGGTGCCCACCAGGGGTGGTCCCAGGGCCATGAATGCCCCTGCAAGTGGCGCGTGTGTGGGGTGCTCACTGTTACCCCAGGGTACCAGACACAGTTCGAACAAAACTCGGTTAAAAACTGTTCCCACAAAAATTGTTCCCCACAACATCGTTCTCTTAACAAAAAACTTTTGGTGGAAAAAAATTTTTGTTTGGAACAACAAATTTTTTGTTGAAACACTGCGGAGAAAATAAAGGATTTCTGTCGTGATTTCTCCCATCTCACCCACGTGGTCCCATGCAGAATTGCGGTCTCCACGGTCGCTGTGGTGGAAAATAGGGGAGTTGCCCATTTGGCAGAGACCTGGGAGGCCTGCTCCAGCTTTCCGCAGTAGCGGGAGCAGCTCGGCAAAACCAACAGTCGCTGAATGAGGAGGACAATCTTGCGCTTTTGCAGCACTGAACGCGCCAAAAGACAAAAGCTTTTTGGGCAGGTGGAGGAGAAGAGATGCAGGAGAAGGGGCTCTGAACGAGGGCACTTCTGGTGAGCCCGGTCAGGCGCGATGGCAGTCGCCTGCAGCCCCTCCCCATGGATCTTCTTCGCCAATTTGTGGGGGTATTGTGTCTTCGGGCTGAAGGTTCTGTGCGTTGCATTGGCAGTTCGAGGCAGGGCAATGACTGAGAGACAAAAAAAACAAAAAAGAAAAAAGGCTGGCGTCCGTCAAACCCAGCTCGATGGTTGGAGGGTCATCCACCGCAGGTTGGTAACTGACAGTGGTTGCAGGGTACCGACAGCGGTTTGACGGCTCCTGAAGCGGTCACTGGGGGCGGTCCTGAATGCCGGCCCCCACCAACAATTGTGGACGTCCTTCAGGACCGACCCCAGTTGGAGAGGCATTCTCAATGGGCTCTGCATCTCGCATAGCATTCCGGCACAACACAGAACCACAGCAATCTCTTCACCGTCCCTTGTTCCTGAAACACCCATCTCCAGGTCCTGAACCACACCTAAAAGCGTGCCCACCAGTTGTGTCTGATTGATGGCCACGCTGTCCGCGGACAAGGGGGCTACAGGGTGGCCCTGCAGGCGGCTACGGACTTTGCTGTGGAGAAACCTGTGGAGTGAAGACAAGCTTGGGCCTTCTTGTCACCAAAAACATACGGCATCAGTGATCGTAAGCCGACCGGGACACTCCACCAGATGTTTTTGAGTCGCTGTGGACCTTGTTTGGCCCAATTTGACGCATCAAAGGTCCTCGAGGGCATCTTGGGGCCATGCCAAGTGGTGCAGGGGGGACCAGGGAGAACCAGGGGAGGCGCACATAGGGAAGCCGAAAGCCACGCAATGTTGGATAGAGGACTGCCGATGAGCAGACCCCACTCACATAACGCCTGCGGTAATGAGGCCCTTCCATTGGTGAGCCCCATTCACGGAGGGAAAAGGTGCCCTTGACCAGATTTCGCTTGCCTTTCAAGTGGAGAACATCTGATCACTCTGGCAAAGGACGTGGACGTGAACGTGGACCTCTGATCGACCCTGAACCAGAAAAATTAAACATTTGATATGGTACCATATCCAAATGTGGTGTGCGTCTTGGACAGCAAATGGTGGCGGCAGGAACATGTGTTGTGACTTGTGGTGACATTCACCATGACAGTGCGGAGGTCACGTGGACGCGCTGCCTCCTCACCCATCACCCCTCCGAAGTGGCCGCCCCACCCCCTCTCCAACCCCCGGGCCCCGATACGACCAGCGATGCAGCCGCTACTTGGGAGTTTCCGATACCAAGCCAGCCCCCAAATCGGCGAAGAAATCCCAACAAATCGGCGAACAAAATGGCGGACCGATTTTTCGCCAAAACAGGTTCCCGGTCACCTGGATCCCAAACACACCTTCCTTTTGGTTGCTCAGTTGTTGGAGTCATGTGGTAACCCAAATTATGTCTCAATTTTCAAAAAAAATTTTCGTCTCTCGGTCTGTACATGGTCCCTGAGCAGTAGTATGGCAGCACAAGGTGGTGGTCTAGTGGTAAATACCCAGACCTCCAGAACTGCTGACGTGGGTTCAATTCCAACTGTTTCCGGACCGGAATTTTTTTTGCATTTTTTGTCACCTGTCTTGCTGAGAAAATAGGTTTTCCATGCACAAACAAAGCCTGCCAGAAGAAGATCAGTGCACACAGACTGGCCATTTGCATCTCCTTGTGGCACTGTGGCAGACCCTGTGGCAGCAGTGGAAGACTCTGCACCACACGCTGAAGGCTCCACAACCCCAGGTTCCATTGACTCTGTGGCCAAAGGTGTGGCTGCACCAGACACAACTAGAGGAGCCGCAGGCAGTTGCAGCCCAGAATCCAGTGATTGGGGGGCTGATGATGAGGTGCTTGGAGAACGGCGGCCGAAGAACAAACTGGGGCGTGCAGAGCGAACACACAAGTCGCAAACTGCCCCCTGACCAGCATCAGGGTACTTGTCCCGCAGAAAAGTTTGATCATCAGGGGACAATGAATCCCAGGGGACCACAGAATCGTCTTTTTGTGGGCAGCAAAAACACTTCATGGTGCCAATCTGAACAACCAATATAGAAAGAAAAGGTATTATCAAGCGTCCCAAAATAAATGATGCACATCTTACAGTGACACCTCCCAATCAGGTGTCCTAGAATCCCAGAAACCCCAACAAGTCGGCAGAACGAATCGGCCAAATCACAGAAAACCCACGAATCAGCAGAACAAATCGGCGGTATTCAGAAACCCAACAAATCGGCAGAACAAATTGGGGAAATCGGCCGAATTCGGCCGCCGATTTGGGGGCTGGCTTGCGATATGAATGGGCCGTGTCTCAGGTGTCGGTCTCCCCGAACTCTGCGGTGCATTGCCCACATACAATGCCCTGCCTGATCCAGAGATCCGCATTGGTCTCTGCCACGCCTCATCCCCGTTCCGGCGAAGTTGCGGGCCCCTGTTCATGCAGCGTACGGGGGGGGGGGGGGGGGGCAGGGAGGGGGAGGTGACGCACTGGGGGCAGCGGTTGTGTGGCGCACAGAGCCTGCTGCCTGTGGGCGTCACACCTGACATATAAAATGGACTTCCATCCGTCCCCGCCCGGCTTCAGGGCCTCCACATTGAAAGTGACTGAGCACACCCACTGCCATGTCTCCAGCAGCCGCCGGTATGACTCGCGCCGCCCCTCAGGCCCTAAACAGCGCAGCAACAGGGCAGAGCACACTCCGGAGAGCGCCTGCAGAGTGAGGGGGGCGTGTGACTGCAAGCGGAAGGACGTGCAAACGCAGGCACATTTGTGCACAGAGGGGCATGCACGTACAAATGGGTGAAGACAGGCCAACAGGCATGAGAAGCCCCCCCCCCCCCTCCCCACACACCTTTCTCTGACGAATTACGAATTATGCCGACCAAAAAGGCCCCCAAAGGGGGTTGGTCCCTGATCCCCCTCCGTAGACCCCTTGGAATGATCCCAATGACGCGCTGATTATTTTGAAGAATGTATCAAGGGGGAATTTTGTTTCGGAAAATTGCTCTCGGGCTCCTTGGCGGCCCACTCCATGAGCAATCACCAGTCCTCAGATACCCTTTTCTAAGGCCCCGTGTGGGAATTTCGTAATTTGTGATTTGTCATCACAGTCCTTAAGCCCCCCCCCTCCCCCTACCCATGCAAAATAATTCCGTCCTCCCCAGCAACCCACACCACAAGTCCTCAGCGGCTCAGCGGCGGGACATGGGTGGGCAGGGCATTCGGGCAAGAACAAATACAAAGAGACCGGCACACTCACACAGTGCTGCACGCTCCTGCAAACTATATCCGTGGCCCGTGTCCATCGCTGTACAATGGAATGTATCACTGCATGTGCGCTGTACTATGAAATCCATTCCTTCCGTCGCCTGGTGTACACTCAGGTGCACTGCGTCTAATGCTCTCTGACCTCATTGGCTTCCGTGCCATTATGACAGAGGACAAACCTTTGCTCACCCAGTACCGCGATGACATGAGCACTTGATTGATTTCTGGGGACCCAAAGCCGCCGAGAAGCGTCATGTAGAATAGGGATAACCAGAAAGGGCCAGAGTAACGGTACACTACGTCCTGTCCCCTGCATGCGTCACATGAACATCATCCGCCAGAATATCCGCCAGAGACAACGCACGAATACAAAAGGTACGTGCAGGTCACCCAACAGAGGGAGTGGTCCAACACCGCTGCAGGTCGCTGGGTATCCTTCCTGCATCCTCCGAATAACAGCCTGCACTAACCCCTCAACTGAGCGTCAAGCCTGATAGCATTGCCTTCAATCACCCCCCCCCGTTCTGCTCCTGGGGGGGGTGTAGCATTGTTGAGATTTTTGTTTGAAGTGCTTTGTGCTCATAACAGCTCTGCATAAAATGTGGCTGATTTTCCAAAGGAGATGCAGACTGGATCACATCCGCTTGGGACAGGGCAGTTGTCAAAAAAACTACCCCTAGACCTGAACAGAGGAACAAGCTGGCCAATAAGAGAGGCCCAGGGTTGAATACAATGTGGGTGTTTGCCCCTCCACCCACCTCTATTCCCCCTAACAAGACTTGCAACTAGGACTGAGCTGCGTCCTTATGGTTCTCCTAAACCTGGCTCATTTTCATTTCAAAAATGACCACCGCATGGCACAACGGCGTGAGAGACTACTCATTCAACACCTACTTGCAATCATTTCATAGCCCAATTGCTGCGGAAGAAGAACAGCCTGCATTGGAGACCCCTACTTGACACACTTGTGATCGTCCTGGACCATCATCCTAAAACTTGCTGGAAAATGGCTCATTTTCACCTCGAAATGGACCACCGCATGGCCCCCCAAAAGGGCGGGGTATATGGCGGGTGCCTGCGCTTGATCTAACAACATCTCTTCGAGGCGGTTCCATCACTGCGACAGCCCTTTAATGGTGACTTCAACCAGAACATTGTTCAATGTCTCATCTCCAATGTTAGGCTCCCAGGGTTCGCAATCTGTTTTCTGGCAACCTTCCTGTTGTGCTGCCCATGGAAGAACTCGACTTAAACATTAATCCAAATCCAAACACAAGCAAAAACAAAACCAACATAAACCCAAATTCAATTACAAGCAAAACCATAGAAGCACAACCATAAACACAACCCACCTGCACACCTGCTCACAGCTGCCCAATCCACCCAGGTGGGCACAGTATATACTTGTGCCAGAAGCTGTACTTCCTGTGCACTGCGTCCCTTCTCCTCAGCAGTGTGGCGTACCATGGCCACCTCAAGACATGCGGCAGGGTCACCCCCGTGCTGTAGCTGCAGTTGCGCCCAGACATGGTCTGCCAGGGCATCCCCAAGGCCACGCAGCTGCTGCAGCTGCTGCTGCGCAGTCTGAGCAGAAGATGGGCAGGTGGACAGAGACGCATGGCTATCGGTGGCTCATGTACTTCTACGGCAGCTGGTGGTTGCTGTTAGCCACTGGTAGTTGGTGGTGGTTTGCCGATGGAAACTTCACAAGCAGTGCCTCGGGAAATGCATTGCAGGCGTGTCACTTTGGTACCCCAGTTCTGTCAAAACCTAATATAGTTGAAAATGCTTCCAATGGTGGGCAGCCAGGGTAGTGGACCCCAAGCCAGTTCTGTTCGCTGCCTTTGTGGTGCCTCCCTCGTCAATGCACTGGATGGTATGCATGGTATGGCTGGGCAAACAGGTGGCTTGCCTTCCTCGCAGCACAGAGTTCATGAAATGCGGCGCAACTCTATCTCGCCTCCCAATGTTTGTTGGGAAAGAAAATTGAGGGAAACCAAAGCCACCATCATCTACAACAACACTGAGGGTTCGCAATGCAAACACAAAACAATGCAACAAGAGCACCGAAGAATCACCAGAGAGGCTCCAATATCACCACTTTTTAGTTTACGGCACTATGTGCACTCTACTTTCAACCAAGAGTATAGCGAGAGGTTGGGAGCCCGTTCGTGATGCCACCGTGACAAAGCCCAACCCGCTAACATCACGACTTTGGGGGTCGCATGCAGCGGCAAAAAATCCGCACCCCACGGGCACATATCTCATTCGCCTGCCCTTTATGGGTCCTCCCATGGTCACCCATGCGGGACGAGGCCATAACATATGTCAGGAATCGCGAAACACAAGCAAGCTCCCCCTTACGCTCAGCAGAGTGTGGCACATTGGTGTTGCCAACCCAAGGCGCCGGGTACCATAGCTTCACCCGACCACTCCACTTAAAAAACAAAAGACAAAAGACAAAAGAAACTTGCACCGTCCGAGTGAGGGCCGGCGTTCGCACCTGTGCGAGCCGGTCCGAATGAGGGCTGTGCAAGACCCCCACCACAAGGGCGGGGGTCGGAAATTCATGAAATTCAAGAAATGAACAAAATTAGTTTGCCACTAAGACTTTCCCAGGAAACAGCATGAACACACGGTGTTTGTCCTGTAGGGAACATGTTCTTAGCGTACAAATAACATCATTCCAAACCAAGCAAGAAACCTCACAACCGGCTCTCAGAGAGAGCTTATGGGTATCTTGGAGCTCCTGAAGTGGGGTTCTTCTTGTCGGAACCCAAATATAATACACCACGTCGGAAACACACCACACATCGGAGCTACTGGGCCACTGACTGTGCGTCCAGATCTCGCAATTTAGTTTACGGCACTATGTGCACTCTACTTTCAACCAAGAGTATAGCGAGAGGTTGGGAGCCCGTTCGTGATGCCACCGTGACAAAGCCCAACCCGCTAACATCACGACTTTGGGGGTCGCATGCAGCGGCAAAAAATCCGCACCCCACGGGCACATATCTCATTCGCCTGCCCTTTATGGGTCCTCCCATGGTCACCCATGCGGGACGAGGCCATAACATATGTCAGGAATCGCGAAACACAAGCAAGCTCCCCCTTACGCTCAGCAGAGTGTGGCACATTGGTGTTGCCAACCCAAGGCGCCGGGTACCATAGCTTCACCCGACCACTCCACTTAAAAAACAAAAGACAAAAGACAAAAGAAACTTGCACCGTCCGAGTGAGGGCCGGCGTTCGCACCTGTGCGAGCCGGTCCGAATGAGGGCTGTGCAAGACCACTGTATGTATGTATCACAAATAGTACACATGTAGGTGCGGTGCCAAGGGAGCCCCTTGTTTTGGTGCACCATAAACCTTCCCCGCCCCGCAGCAATAGTACACACCATGTGCTCTCGGGTCCATGTGGTGTGCCGGCCCAACTTGTCAACCAAATCGCCCTCTTTTAGGGCCACAGGATCAAAAGGCTTGGGCTTGCCTTGCTTGGCAAAAAGCTTGGGCTTCCCTTGCTTGGCAAACCGTTGTAAGGGGTGGCGCTGTGTAATCTTGCAGGTTGCATAGCACAATGCAAAATATACAGCAGTGCAGATGAGTATATGGTACCTGAGGGAAAAACACAACCATAAACATTTGCTTCTTTGGCAAGGGGCTGCCAAACGATGGAGGATAGAAATTGTCCAGCAAATATCATGTGAACCTTGTGCAGGCAAGTCACCAAATGTGTAGTTGATGGTTCATGGCATCATTGGACGCGTCTCTTGATGAATCACATGTTTATCATCAGAACCCCAGCCAACAACCGAGCTCTCAAAGTGGTTATTTGCTTGAAACTCTTTTCGGACAACCAGCAAATTGAATGGCATTGAAAAGCTGTGTGGGTGTGGGTGCGTGTCATGAGTACATGAGCAAAAGCTATAAAACGACGCCTCAAGGGGGGGGGGGGGGACCTTGGTATCTCCATGAACACTCAAGCGAAATTTCTTCCACCAAACACCAAACGCATAGACACATATGCACACAATGAACAGCAAACGAGCAAGGGCAGCGGTGTCAAAAGGACACCAGAATCTGTGTGACAGCACGGGCAAGTTGCATGAACGGCAGTAGCGTGGTCACTCGATTTTGGCCCCAGGCCCTTAGTATTTGTATGCACAAACAGGGGTTTCCACCCTGTGGTGTAGTGCCCTCCCTATCCTGCCCACTTGTGTCCCTGCGTGTACCAAATCTTGGCTCACTGGAGTGGGATGAGGTGCAGAAGACCCGGTGCTTGAAACCTGATACGGATGTGTTGCCACCACCGCCACCATTAGTAGTGCTTGTACCCACAGCCCTGCACTATCGTTTGCACGTTGCACGTAATGGCCAGCCGGTCGCCAGCCAGGGTCATGCATTTGCTTGTGAGGGCTGGTTCTAATTCGCATGTAATCACGGGTCAACGCCAGAAGTGTGTGCCAACTCCAGCCCAACTTGCTTTCAACAGCACTCAACTTTGAATCACTTCGATACATTGCCTCCGTGCACGTTGTTGTTTTGCATGTGGTGCAGCGAGGCTTTGGGGTACGATGGTGTAATGCAAATACAAGTGATGATGATTGAAGCCGATTTGTTGACTCTTATGGAACTCACCAGCCATCATAGATCCCGGCACTGTGGGGGAGTTCGGGGACCAGGCGTTTGGCCACGGGTCCCAAAGGGATGTGGCTGAGGTGTTGTGGGCCGCACAAATCACGCCGTTGATCGTGAGGTTCAGATGGGGCACAGAGAACAGGCAGGCATCACACCCGTCGGTTTATACTCCCGTGGTTTCCGACTTCATTTTGATATTATAAACAGTATGGTGCAGAGTTTCAACAAATTGGCAATCGGCAACTGGCAATCGGTGTGTGTCGGCACGTTGCATACTGTGAGGTACGCATTGTTCATGTGCCTGATAGTTAGTGGAGACATGCCCCCTGATGGGTACCAGTTTGATGTGCTTGCGCATTAGTGGTCAAATTGTTGTACACCATTAAACAACACAATTTGCAATTACAGCTTAAGCTTGCCTCACCTGCCCAATGCAATCCTTTTCATTTCCCAAGCGAGAAAAGAACCTACTAAGTTGAACCACGTGTTCAAGCAAATGAAGCTGTTCACCCTTTGCTCTAGGCAACATTGTCCATTGGGGGAGCTCACGGTCACAAGCCGTCGCAAGTAGTCGCAGGCGCTTGAGATGCCCCCTCTTTTTTTTTTTTTTTTTGCTAAAAACCCCCTTTTGAGGGCTTCACACCAAGTGTAATACTATGGGTTGTGACCCCTCTACAGACATATTTTCTTGTGCTCTTTGCCATGAAAGTAGTTTTTACAACATTTCTATTTTAACTGAAAAAACCGTTTTTGTCCCCGAAGGTAACGGTTGCACAGGCTCAGTGACTGGTGACTATACCTCAGATCCAGTGGAAGTTAACAATGTGCATGTTGAGCGTGCCAAGCGACAAAAGGCCAAGGTTCCATGCCTCCAACCACTTGTGCTTACAAGGAGCCAACGAGCCATTGCCGATGCTACTGTCTAGCGCAAGGGACAATTGTGATATGTCGTTCCATCACTGACTTCGCACAGTGCACATTGCATTGTAGGCAGGGAGGGACTACGGGTGGCGTGAGGTATGTGTTGGACATGTGACATTGGTCCCGACCAACTTTGAGTTGCACTTGCACTTTTTGTGGGCCGTAAGGAGTGTCAACAGTCGATAACCAAGTGGAGCATCCTTTGCAATATTTGTTTGTACACAATTCAATAGTGCGATGAGACCTTCAATGAAAAAGCTCTTTCCAAACGGTAGTTTCCAAGTGCTTCCGTGCGTCCCAATGGCCAGCCATACTGCACAGAGTGGCACATTTTACGATCGGGAAACTAATGAGCCGTGCACACAGTGTCGACCAAGGCACCAACGAGCAAGAAGACATTTACCAAAAGAACACAACAATCCCACATAAAACATTGTACCGGCCTGCGACCATGGAGATGATTTTTGTACACTTCGCGGCTAGTGGCATAAACCCCCCTCCATGTCATGGTGGCACGGCCGGCACACGTGACACAGGTGACACAAGTGCCAACAACACAACACAACACGACACAGCGGCGGCGGCCCCGTGTGACACGACACACCCTATGCGGCAGCACCGTGGCACGGCACGGCCCAAGCCCCCCCCCCCTCCCTGTTGGGGGGACATGTCTTGTTGGGGGGGGGGGGGGGCATCGGAAAGTGTGCCGCGGCACGTGCCGTGACATCGGTAAGCTCCTTGGGGTTTCTATTTTGTTTTTGCAAGCCTTGATTCGCATCCCGAGGTACTCAAAAAACCAGTTTTTCTTTGCTTTTTTGTGTCGCTGCTAACACGTCCACTTTGGACATTTTTCAAAATGCACTATCAATACCCTTTCTTTGACGGTTAGCTTACCTCGAACCATTGCCGTACCAGAAAGGAAAAAACACGACACCCAACCAACTCAAAGTGCCCCAAACATGGTGGGTGACATGAAGCTCCCCGAGGAAAAGGGGCACGCATCGCCCCAAGAGGAGCGAGCATTGAAAAAATGTTTTATCCCCCAATACATTATCAAGGAGGTGATGAGTTGGTGTACAATACAATGCTCACCGCCTGCGACCGCCTGCGACCGCCTCCGACCGCGGGCGGTGGGTTCAAGATCAACCTTCCGTGAAAATCCACTTGAGCTTGCCATGCAATGTGTCTCGGGGTTTGCGAAAAGATGTCCATAATGAATGTTAAACACACCAAGATCGCCAAAGTGAGGGCGTGGCTACTTTGAGCCACTTTCTTATCACTTTACGATCGCGCCTTGAATAAACTTTCCAAGTGCACGGCATGCAAAGACATTGCATATTTTTTCGGATTGGACCTCAAGTTGATAACGTCTCAAGTGGGCAAACAACAATTCCTTAGTCATGCATGAGCAGTTGTGAATGTGAGCCAATGCTCGTAGGGCTTCCTGAGATTTAGGGCGAGAGCGAGGGTAGGGTTGCACACATGGGTCCACCAAACTTCCAAGCTTCAGCCATGGAACAAGCGAAAGAGACGAATTAGTATGTATGCATGTACAAACTGGGGATTTTGGACCTTGGATTTTGGACCTTACACTTCACTTGAGTGTCGAGGCAATGTTGTGAATTTGCAGCGACCAATCGCAAAATTTGGGTGGCTCGTTTCGATGCACAAACACTCAAATTGACAATTGACATGCCCCGCACTACACACACCTTAGAAACATGATGGAGATTGCAATGCAGAGTGCCCGTGCTCCGAAATCATGTCTATTAAGTTGCTCCAATATGGGAAAGGGGAGCAAAAGGTAGACGAAACATAGAACCAAAGTTTGTGTAGCCATCACAACAATCAATGCTGCAAAAGGTGTGAGGTATACTCCCAACCAAGTACCAACCACAAATCTTGAGTCACACACCAAGGAAATGGCTCACAAACGAATCCAACACTTACAATCGTGAAATAGCCAAGAAAAATAAATCCAATACTTACAATAGTGAAACAGCAAAACAAAAGGGCAAGAGTTTTCACCACAAATCACATGCTCTACGCGTGATTCCTTCCCATAAATTGAAGCTTGCACTTGCTGTCTTATTCCCTCCCTCCTTCGTAAGGCATGCCTATCTAATTCATGTTCCACTGCAATTATCGAGAGCTAGAATCAAGGTATAAAGCTACTTGAGTTGACTAAACAATTTGAGCAAGCAAGTCAAATTACGGCAATTTCTGAATCATAAATTACAGTCGTAAACCACGCTCGGATATCACGCAAACTGCGTGCAAATCACAAACCTTACGAACCCTACACACCATTCATTCCGCCCATGAAAGAACCCCAAACTTCCCTCCGCGTGAAACAAAAAACAATGCGCTCTTGGTGGAGCTTAGCGAGAAGGCGTGCATGGCGTGTTAACAATGCAAACCACGAAGGGTTGCACAAGAGAACATTTCAACAACACAATGAGGTGGACAAACTAGTGCAACCAGCAAACGTGCATGATGAGCAAGGGGGAGGCATCCGCCTAAGAAGCCCAATTGCTCCCTTGGGCAAGTGAACAATTGTCGTTTACAAAGCTCTCGCGAGACACATATTCACTCATTTTCCCACCTTGGATGGCCATGGGTTGGGTGAGCAACCTTCTAATACCGACATGTACAACATGCGGTGGTTTAGAAAAACCGTGAACAGCACCCTTGGGTCTTTGTTTAAACTCCCCCTTCCAAACCTCTTCCATCCGCCTCTATCCCATCGCCTCCTCTCAATCCGTGATGTGGAGGCGAACTAACTCTAGATATTTTGGCGCCATGCCATGAAACTCATGGAGGCACGTTTGTCCGATGGAGCCACACGGGTATGCAAGTGGAGAAACACTTGGTGCGGGTGGAGCAAAACGGGGAAAAGCAAAAAAAAAGGTTGTTGAACGGCCACAGCCCCCCACCGGCAAATTCTCGGAGTCCCACACAAACTTCAAAGTTTTGGTATGTAATGGCCACAACACGCATCCAAGTTATCCAACCAGGATTTTGGTGTTTCGTCCTTGTGCCCCTTCATGTCGACATTGCAGACTCACCGTGAGCCTGTCTTGCAGGTGAGTGCGGAGGGAAGTGGCACGGCGTGTAGGCAACCAGACACGGGTCCACTCCTCTCTGCCGACAGTCAAAAAAATCTTCCGCATTCTTCATTGCCGGGCATACTCAGTCAAAATCGACAGATGGTGACACAACCCCACGGCCTGGACATTAAGTCAACTCGAATAGTAGCCGCCGAAAATCGGATTTTTCGGGATTATTCGAAAAACTTTACTAAAAGGAGCACTCTCATGCATTGAAACGATTGCGATAGACAATTCTTCGGGATGCTGGTTAGTATCGTGCAGAACTTGTCTTGGTTGCTTGTCCTGCCATGCCAAAGGAGAAAAACACCTTTTTCCTGTGATCCAAGGTGGTTTTGTGTCCCCGTCAGGCGAGAGTCGGATGGACGATGGCCGCTTTGTGCCTGAGGGATGTTGCTGTGTCGGCTACAAGATTACTCCCAAGGAGCATGGGACTAGGGGAGGAGCAAAGGAGGAGCGAAGGCACCAAAGCAATGGTGAGGACCGCTTCTTGTCTTGACAAGAAGCGGTCCTCACCATTGAATGGGGGGTTGAGCGACTCCTCTCACACGTTCACACGCATCATGTGCCGACAGCTATCATACGACGAGCGCACTGCGGCCACCAAGCAAGGCACGAAAGCCAAAAAAGCACTCAGAATGTGCAGTTCATGTGCCATTCCCCTTGGAGAAGCTATTCATGTCTCCACCTCCAAAGGGTGTGACAATGAATATCATATTCGAAGCAAACATGCAGGCACTAAAGATTGCGTCGGAGGTGCCACAGGGGAATGGCTAAGTCAGTAAGTGGAAATAGCGCTTAGGCTCACCTTCCCCAACCTCTGCCCCCGGGTCATAAAAAGAGCTAGAGGAATATTTCCCCGCCACACGTGCGGGCTCCCTGTGGCCATGGAGTTGTTGTGTCCGCTCGGCGGGGAGGAAATCCACCTTTCAACAAAGCTCCTACTGCCTTTGGAATGCACTTTGGTTGCCAAATAAGCAATACCGACCTAATTTTGAATGACGCCCGCAAAAGAACCACAGAATCATTCTTTTCACGACTTCAGGAATATAATGACAATAGGGTTCGGAACCGGTTTTACCAATTAATCGGAAAAACAGGTTATCGGCAATAATGAGAGATCATTTTCGAAACAGTTGGCAAAGCCGGTTATTTTGAAAACTGATTTAAACCAATTAATCGGAATGGTTCCAAAATTTTTTGGTTCTTTTGGCGGTACATTTTTTCCAATTTTTGCACTAAACACAGGCAATAAGCGATGGCCGATGGTGAATTTCAACTTCCGGCGTAGTTTTGATCACTGCGCTCCGACTTGTATGGGCTCTCTTTTGCCGATTGCAAGTTTTTGGTTAGTAAAGGGCAATGAATCGGAAAAACCGGTTATTTTGAAAACTATCAATCGGCCAAACGGGTTATTTTTGTAAGAATAATCGTTTAAAACCGGTTATTTTCAAAACTAGCAGGTTCCAAACCTTACATGACAAGATTTTATAGCAACAATCCCACTGTATGCTGCACTCGGCCGCAGCTTGTTAGCTTTTTTTCGAGAGAATTTGTATATTTTCGAAAATGACCAAACTTTATTTTTCATTTCAATGACAGCGACCAATTCCCGTTTGGGTTTGAGGTTTGAGGTTTGATTTTGCGGGTACTAGACGCCTTTCGGCCCCGGGGGGCCACCTGGTCGGGCCAGGTGATATCCTCCCCACCGGGTCCTAGTGGGGGGCCCTCCAAGATGCACCTCCTGCCTGGTGGCGGAGTCCCCCGGGTTCACAGGGCTCGGAGCCCCGTCTCTCCCCGGCTTCCCCGTTTCGCCACTCCCCGGTCAGTGCATCAATTCGCAGCCGTGGCTGCGGGCGCTTGGCCACCGCGTCGCCCCCCTAATGCGTGGTCGCCCGGGGCGCCGGCGCCGCCGGGCCCGTGCTGCTGGCTTGTCGCCAGTGGGACCCCCTCCGGCTGGCGCGGAGGCTGCCTAGCCTCGGGGTCGGGGCGTGGCGCAGTGCGCCACTACTGCCTTGGCGGGTGCAGTGCCCCGTCCGTGTGTGCGCGGCGCTCGCGGCCGGTTCGGGGGGCTCGGGCCGGTACCTGGTGTTGTGTGTCTCCCGTTTCCCCCGTCCCGCCCCGCGTGGTCTGCGCTGCGTGTGGCGGGCCGTCCCGTCCGAGTGTCCCTTACCCTCGCTCGCTGGTACGCCATTGAACGCGGTCTGTGCGTTCCGCGAGCTCGGTCCGGTTGCCCTTCTGGTAGTCCTCGCGTGCCCTTTGCGTGTGTGTGCGCTCGCGCTCCCGCGGCGTCCGCGCCCCCCCCCCCCTGGGTGGTGTGGCGTGCGCACCTCGCGCGGTCCCGGCAATGGGCGCTGGTAGGGCCGTTCCACGTGGTCCGTGCCCCTGCGCGTGTCCTGCCCCGGTCCCTTGCTCCGTCTGGCGTGCTTGGGGGGGGGCGGTCCGGTCCCGGTTCCCCCCTACCTGGCTTGGGGCTGTGCGCCCCCTGTGGGGCGGGTCCGTGGCGTTCGTGTGCCGGGGGGCGGGTTTGGGGGGGCGGGGGGGGGCGGCCCGTGCGCCGTGCCCCCCGTTTGTGCGGCCGGCGGGGCAGTAGGGCGGGGGGTCGCTCTGCCTCGTTCCGTCCCTCTGCCTTCCCTGGGCAGGCAACAAAGCGGGTGTCACTGGCGTCGTTCTGGTCATGGGGGGCGTGGTCCCCATACCACTCCGGTTCGTGCTCGCCCGCCTTCTCTGGGCGCGATCTGTGCGGCGTCCCGGTGCGTTGGCGCGGGCTCGCTTGTTCCCCGCGGTTCCTGTGGGAGACGGCTGCTAGGGCGGGGGGGCGGGCCGTGCTCCGGCTCCTCTCTCGGGCGGGGGGAGGGGGGACCATCCCCTCTGCCTCGGGGGTCGGGGGCCGGCTCCCCCGCGGCTTGCGGGCCGGTGGGGGGGGTGGGGGGGGGGGGTCGCGCCGCGGCCTCCCTGCTCCCCCTCTAGGGGGCGGCCCACGGTTCCCTACCCTGGCCCCCCTCTTGTTGTCGGCGCACTCTCCCCCGGCGTGCGCGTTCGGTCGGGGTCGCGGGGCCGCCCCGGGGGGGGGGGGTGAGGGGCGGCCCGTTGACCGCTCCCCCGGGGGCCCCTTCAGACCTGAACCCTCCCTCTGCCCTCCCCGAGTGGGCAATGGTCATGGAGGGGGTCATGGGGGGCGCCGCCCCCATACTGTTCTGGTGCGCCGCCGTGCGCCGTCCCCAGGCTTGGTCCGCGCGCCGCTCCGGCGCGCTGGTGTAGGCTCGCCCGTCGGCCGCGACCCCCCGGGAGCAGGCGGCTGGGGGCGCCGGGGGCGCCAGCCGCATCCTCCCCTCGCCCGCGTCGCGGTCCCTTCCGGGGGAGGGGGGGCGTCCCCTCCGCTCCGGGGGGGCGGAGGGTCGCTCCTGTGGCCCTCAAGCTGGGGGGGGGGAGCGGGGGGGCGGGGGGAGGGCGCTCCGCCGCCCCCCGCCCCCCCGCCCCGTCGGGCGTCGGCCTGCCATCCGTTGTGTCCGGCGCGCTCCCCCGGGGTATACTCGTGCCGTGGGGGTTGCCGGTCGGCCGCGGGTGTCGGGCGCGGCCCGGTCGGCCGCCAATGGGTCAGTGCGGCGGGGGGGGGGGGGGAGAGGGGGGGAACCCCCCCGCCCTGGTTCGCGCCCCCGCCTTTCCCAGGCCGGACTCTGAAGGGGCCGCTCCGCTTGCGCCGTCCTGGGCGCCGCCGGTCCGCCGTCGGTCGGCAGCGGGCAGGGCGGGAGCGTGCGGGCAGTTCACCGGGGGTGCTTGCCGCGGCCGCGGTGCCCCCTCACCCCGGGTGCAGCGGCCTCTTCGGGGGGGGTGCGGGGCCGCCGTCTCTTCGGTCTGCCTGCGTCCACTCTTGGGCCTACTTGAGTTGACTAAACAATTTGAGCAAGCAAGTCAAATTACGGCAATTTTTGAATCATAAATTGCAGTCGTAAACCACGCTCGGATATCACGCAAACTGCCTGCAAATCACAAACCTTACGAACCCTACACACCATTCATTCCGCCCATGAAAGAACCCCAAACTTCCCTCCGCGTGAAACAAAAAACAATGCGCTCTTGGTGGAGCTTAGCGAGAAGGCGTGCATGGCGTGTTAACAATGCAAACCACGAAGGGTTGCACAAGAGAACATTTCAACAACACAATGAGGTGGACAAACTAGTGCAACCAGCAAACGTGCATGATGAGCAAGGGGGAGGCATCCGCCTAAGAAGCCCAATTGCTCCCTTGGGCAAGTGAACAATTGTCGTTTACAAAACTCTCGCGAGACACATATTCACTCATTTTCCCACCTTGGATGGCCATGGGTTGGGTGAGCAACCTTCTAATACCGACATGTACAACATGCGGTGGTTTAGAAAAACCGTGAACAGCACCCTTGGGTCTTTGTTTAAACTCCCCCTTCCAAACCTCTTCCATCCGCCTCTATCCCATCGCCTCCTCTCAATCCGTGATGTGGAGGCGAACTAACTCTAGATATTTTGGCGCCATGCCATGAAACTCATGGAGGCACGTTTGTCCGATGGAGCCACACGGGTATGCAAGTGGAGAAACACTTGGTGCGGGTGGAGCAAAACGGGGAAAAGCAAAAAAAAAGGTTGTTGAACGGCCACAGCCCCCCACCGGCAAATTCTCGGAGTCCCACACAAACTTCAAAGTTTTGGTATGTAATGGCCACAACACGCATCCAAGTTATCCAACCAGGATTTTGGTGTTTCGTCCTTGTGCCCCTTCATGTCGACATTGCAGACTCACCGTGAGCCTGTCTTGCAGGTGAGTGCGGAGGGAAGTGGCACGGCGTGTAGGCAACCAGACACGGGTCCACTCCTCTCTGCCGACAGTCAAAAAAATCTTCCGCATTCTTCATTGCCGGGCATACTCAGTCAAAATCGACAGATGGTGACACAACCCCACGGCCTGGACATTAAGTCAACTCGAATAGTAGCCGCCGAAAATCGGATTTTTCGGGATTATTCGAAAAACTTTACTAAAAGGAGCACTCTCATGCATTGAAACGATTGCGATAGACAATTCTTCGGGATGCTGGTTAGTATCGTGCAGAACTTGTCTTGGTTGCTTGTCCTGCCATGCCAAAGGAGAAAAACACCTTTTTCCTGTGATCCAAGGTGGTTTTGTGTCCCCGTCAGGCGAGAGTCGGATGGACGATGGCCGCTTTGTGCCTGAGGGATGTTGCTGTGTCGGCTACAAGATTACTCCCAAGGAGCATGGGACTAGGGGAGGAGCAAAGGAGGAGCGAAGGCACCAAAGCAATGGTGAGGACCGCTTCTTGTCTTGACAAGAAGCGGTCCTCACCATTGAATGGGGGGTTGAGCGACTCCTCTCACACGTTCACACGCATCATGTGCCGACAGCTATCATACGACGAGCGCACTGCGGCCACCAAGCAAGGCACGAAAGCCAAAAAAGCACTCAGAATGTGCAGTTCATGTGCCATTCCCCTTGGAGAAGCTATTCATGTCTCCACCTCCAAAGGGTGTGACAATGAATATCATATTCGAAGCAAACATGCAGGCACTAAAGATTGCGTCGGAGGTGCCACAGGGGAATGGCTAAGTCAGTAAGTGGAAATAGCGCTTAGGCTCACCTTCCCCAACCTCTGCCCCCGGGTCATAAAAAGAGCTAGAGGAATATTTCCCCGCCACACGTGCGGGCTCCCTGTGGCCATGGAGTTGTTGTGTCCGCTCGGCGGGGAGGAAATCCACCTTTCAACAAAGCTCCTACTGCCTTTGGAATGCACTTTGGTTGCCAAATAAGCAATACCGACCTAATTTTGAATGACGCCCGCAAAAGAACCACAGAATCATTCTTTTCACGACTTCAGGAATATAATGACAATAGGGTTCGGAACCGGTTTTACCAATTAATCGGAAAAACAGGTTATCGGCAATAATGAGAGATCATTTTCGAAACAGTTGGCAAAGCCGGTTATTTTGAAAACTGATTTAAACCAATTAATCGGAATGGTTCCAAAATTTTTTGGTTCTTTTGGCGGTACATTTTTTCCAATTTTTGCACTAAACACAGGCAATAAGCGATGGCCGATGGTGAATTTCAACTTCGGGCGTAGTTTTGATCACTGCGCTCCGACTTGTATGGGCTCTCTTTTGCCGATTGCAAGTTTTTGGTTAGTAAAGGGCAATGAATCGGAAAAACCGGTTATTTTGAAAACTATCAATCGGCCAAACGGGTTATTTTTGTAAGAATAATCGTTTAAAACCGGTTATTTTCAAAACTAGCAGGTTCCAAACCTTACATGACAAGATTTTATAGCAACAATCCCACTGTATGCTGCACTCGGCCGCAGCTTGTTAGCTTTTTTTCGAGAGAATTTGTATATTTTCGAAAATGACCAAACTTTATTTTTCATTTCAATGACAGCGACCAATTCCCGTTTGGGTTTGAGGTTTGAGGTTTGATTTTGCGGGTACTAGACGCCTTTCGGCCCCGGGGGGCCACCTGGTCGGGCCAGGTGATATCCTCCCCACCGGGTCCTAGTGGGGGGCCCTCCAAGACGCACCTCCTGCCTGGTGGCGGAGTCCCCCGGGTTCACAGGGCTCGGAGCCCCGTCCCTCCCCGGCTTCCCCGTTTCGCCACTCCCCGGTCAGTGCATCAATTCGCAGCCGTGGCTGCGGGCGCT